>JAOTRH010215364.1:0-10730 GCA_034768845.1 Heliamphora exappendiculata | reverse complement strand
GAAAAAACCAATTATTACATTAAAAAGTCAAATAATTTGACTTTTTAAAAAAATTTTAAGTGAAAAAAAATTAAAAAAATTAAAGTCAAATGTAGGTTTAATATTAGGAGGGAAAAGAAAAGAAAAACAATTCTTAATAAGAAATAAGAGAAATAATTGTGTTTTTTTAAATTTTATTTGGATAAATTAGAAAAAATATTGTCATTTATCTCCTATTTTATTAGATTAGTCTATATAAGAGAAAAGAAAAACAAAGCATTTTACAGAGTTATTTTAAACTAATTATGTTTTGACGTAATAGTACTTAATGTATTTATTTTTAAAAGATTAATATTCGTATTATAAAATATGAGTATTAACGTGAATTTTTTACTCTCCAAATCTTTTTATCAAAAAATAATTTTAAGAGATAATTAAATCTCTTTTATTTTTTATTTGGCTACGCTATAATTATCCAAACAAGTTATCAAGTTAATATAATCATGATTTTTTTCCCTCCAAATTATCCAATTAAAGTAAGGTGTAAAGGTAAATAATATATTTAAAGTATTTTTACTATTATATTAAGGAAAGACACCCACTTAACTTGTGTTTGGACTAATTTTTTTTTTGATTTTTTAATTTTTTTATAAAAAATAAATATAAAAATATGTAAAAAAAATCAACCGAGGCCAAATAAATAGACTTTTCAATAAGCGTTTAAGTAAAAAATCTTTCAGAAAAGCTAAGCCAAGCATAGGCTAAGACCTAGCATTTTTTATAAGTTTTTTGATTTTTTAGTTTTTTTTATAAAAATGTATACGTGAAAAGATATTAAAAAAATTAATTGATTTCAATAGGAGGTCAAACCAGTTGGTTTTTTGGAAGACTTTTAAGCAAAAATATTTTTAAAAAAAAATTAAGCCAAACATAGGTTAAGTGTTTTCTTATTTCAAAGTCATATATTTTTTTTACTAGATATTACCCATGTTTAAAGTACTTCAAAATTCTTAATATGTTATTTTTATTAATAAATTTTTATTTTAAAACTTTTTTACTAAATAGATGAAGTTAATTTTTTAACATGTTAACTAAAAAAATTATAAAAATTACTATAAATAAGGGCCTAATTATATTAAGCGGAGACAAAATTAGTTATTTAGGCATGAATAACAAACATTTTCAAGAACACTATATGAAACATATTTATCTATTTTAATAATATAACAAATAAAATAATATTAATTTATTTTTATTAAGTAGATAAAAATTTAAAAATAACTACCTAAATGTATATCAAACATGTTTATTTAATAAAAAAAATTTAAAAATATATATATGAAATATTCACAAAGTATGTTTTCCCGTAGGTGCAAGACCCGCTCTCCAAACAATGATGGTGTGGAATCATTATATTGGGTGTCTGAATCTGTAAAGTGAAAATATTCTTAAAAAAAATTGATAAATAAATTATGATCATTGATTGAGTGTAGAAGTAAAATAACATTTGAATGCGTTATGGATTACATATTACATTAACCAAGCTAACTTGTTATATAAATGTTTGATTAAAATACCTTTAAAGATATTTTCACCATTATTTTAAAAAATACTATTTTATTATTTTATTTTTTGTAACTATTTTAATTTTGATATACTATTTTACTTTCATCTATTCCTCTTTAACATCTTGGGTGTTTAAAAAGATTAGTTTTTAAGGTCTTTAATTATTTTTCATAAAGAGGAATAAAAAATTTAAGTGTTTGGAATAATTTTTTTAAGGTAAATTTTTTATATTTTTTAGTAAAATATCTAATATGCATTTATGTTTTGTGTGTTTAAGTTGTAGTGATTAGCACAATTTTTTTATTATTAAAAATAAAGTTGGCTTTTTAATTAAACGTAAGGTAGTTATTTTATTTTTTTTTAAAATTATGTGCTTGGAATGTGTATTAAATTTTTTCTTGGTAAAAGAAATAAAAAAATATGGCAATAAGGTGCAAATGAACTGAACTGATAACAGTCGAATTCGACTCGGCTAAAACTCATTTGTGTTCAATTTATTTAACAAACACATTATTCATGAATATAAAATTAAGCTCGTTTATTAAACAAGTTAAATCTGTATAAACTCAACTCAACTTGTATAAACACATTTAAAGCTCACAAATCTCGTTTAAGAATATATATAAATACACTTGTTAAATTTAATTTTTTTATTTTACGACAAGAAACTTGATTTTATTTGAAAAATAAAATGAATATAAACTCAAACTCAAGCTTACTTATTTAAGTTATTCGAGCTGAACTTGAACATATCAATTTTTAAACGAGTCGTACTCAAATAAATTATTAAAATGTTATTTAAACTCGAGCTGAGTTTGAAATACACAAAAAAAATTTTAAATTCGTGAAAATTTGGTTTGAATAGGCTAAACTCAGTTCTTTAACTCATGGCAGAAAATCAAATGGTATAACTTAAAATCAAGTTTTTTGTTATTAAAAAGCTAAATTTTTAGATAAGCCACACATGGCCTAGCCCGCCAGCATTGTGACTTTTCCTTAGGGTAATAATGAAAAATAAAAAATGTCGGCACTTCCGGCATCTAAAACCCTAGTCTCACTCGACCCCCGAGTGTGGGGATTTTCAGAGGATCAATAGGAGAGGAGAAAGAGAAATTTGAGCCCCAGGTTTCGTATGGTCTCTCTCTCTCTCTCTCTCTCTCTCTCTCTGAATATTAAATTCATATATAGTCAATAATATATCTATCCTCCTCCATTTGAGTGGTGTATATATGTGTGCGTTTCGACTGTATTGTGTAATTGAACTGTTCAAGAAGTTTAGATCGTATTTTTCCCAACTGTGGAGGCGTTTAGCAATTTGATTTTTCTCAATTTCACAATCACTGGTTGTTACAAGATGATGGCTACCTGAAGTGAAAATGTGGCTGTTTTGATCAGTCCAATGTTATGATCTTGTCCCAAATCGATTAAACATGGGATTCCATGTGTATACAAGTCATTTGGATTTGTAAGCCATTTTTTAAATTTTTTTGGTGAGTTCTACCCGAGAGTTTGTAACATACAAGCACCGTTTTTGTTGGCCTCCTGGGCCGTATTGAAGGGGGATAAGATGCGTTCTTGTCGTTTTATGTGTTCTTGTCGTTTTATGAGTGGCAGCGTCAGGAAAAACTTTCAGTGGGTGCAAGCATTTTTTCATTTTTTCTTTCTTAATGGGAATTTTCTTTTTTGTTTTTTTGGAGGCTGATTTTCATGCCTATTTTCATTTCACAGATATGGGGAGGGATAATCATTGCATTTGAAAGGGAAAGGCCAAAACAATGATAGTAGTTGTGGGAAAAGTGGGATATATTATTTGCTGTTTTGGGAGATACTATTTCTGATACGCTAAGTGCTTTTGTGGAGGGGCATCAAATTTTGAATGCGTTGGTAGCTTGTGATGTTGATCTAATAAAGAAGGTGTAGTCTTTAAAGTATATTTTGAGTAAGCTAAGAATCATGTGGATTGGAATTTTTTAGATTGTGTTATTTAGAAAATGATTTGGCATGAGACATAGGAGGTGGATTAAGGTTGCTTATCGTCTTTTAACGTGTGTTGTTGTTAATGGCATGTAGGAGTTTTAAAGCTTATAAGGGTTTAAGACAGAGATGTTCCATTTTTCTCTTTCCTTTTCACTTTAGTAGTGGATGTATTAGGCAGTATGGTTGAGTGGGCTAAGTAGGTGGGGCTAGTGAAAGGGTTTTTTTGTAGGAAGAAATAGGGTATCTTTATCTTATTTATAGGTTGTAGATACTAGATAATATCATAATTTTTTACTTTGAGAAGGAATCCAAAGTGGTAAATTTCTTCTTGATGGTGAGAATCTTTGAGATCATTTTAGGTCTTAATGTTATTGTGGGATTAGAAAGATCAAAGAAAATTGCAAATAAGCATTTGTTTTAGGTATTTAGGTCGCCCTCTAGGTAATAATCCTAGAGCAAAATTTTTTTGGCCTCTAATGTTAGGGAAAATTGGTAGGAGGGTAGACTTTTGAGGGGTAGAAAAGAGTTTTGTTCTCTAGAGGTGAGAGGTACACTTTGGTGCAGTCAGTGTTAAATAGCATACTCACTATTTGTCTTTGTATAAGATATCGATTGAGGTAACAAATAAAATCTAAAATATGATGAGAGATTTCCTTTGGGAAGGAAAGGATGCGGGTAAAATGGACCGCTTAATTAGCTGGGAAAAGGTGTCAAAATAAAAAAATAAGGGCCTTGGGGAATTGAAAATATCATAACTAAGAATGTTGTTGTCCTTGGTAAGTGGTAACTGAGATTTTCTATGTAGAGAAATTCACTTTCACACTCGGTTACTAAAAGTAAATATTGGGTTTAAGTTAAGGTTGGGATTCTTTTGTGGTTAATAGTGGAAACTGCGTTCTCCTTAGAAAGCTATTTCTAATATACTTTTTTTGTTCTTCAAGTTTGTTTTCTTGAAGGTGGATAGTGGAGACTGTATTTGATTTTGAGAGGATTTTGGGTGGGTAATTTTTCGTTCGATGCTTTGTTCCCTTGCCAATATTAGTTGCTCCATTCTCGTGATGCGTTTATTACTTATATGACATATTCCCGTTTGACTCCAATTTCTTAGAACTTCAATTTTTTCAGAAATCTTAGAACTGTAATTGTTTCAGAAATTTCAATGATAGGAATTGGTTGAAATGCTGTCCTTGCTCGCTAATCTCACTAATTATTTATTGACAGACGACGAAAGTGAAAAAAGAGTTTGGTTTCTCCATTCCACAGGTGTATTTTCTCGTAAATTCTTCTGCAATAAAGTCATAGATAATACGGGAGTTGTTTTTTTCTTTATCATAAGAAAATTTTAAAAAGAGTTTGGTTTTCTTATAATATGCAAATAAATAAATTTATCTGTTATGTATAAATATGCATATAGATAAATTTATCTGTTTGCATATTAAACAGATTAATATCAAATAGATAAATTTATCTGTTTGTTATGCAAAACAGATAAATTTATCTATTTGAAGGGTATTTTTGGGAGAAATCGTACAATTAGACCTTGCACGTTAAATTTTTCGTTGATAGACCTTGCGCATTAAAATTTATTTATTTTGAACCTTTGGCTGAAAACCCCTATTTAATTTTATATACAACCATTTAGCATTTACCATGGAGGATTTTGATCAAAAGTCACGCAAATATATATATAGAGTGATATAATTATTCAGTAATTTTAAAGCAATGCTTCCTTCCGTTACACGAATAATGGATTCCACTGATAAAATTTGTATCAGTACCCTAGCATTCATGTGAGAGGTGAGAGCATTGCTTCTAATGTATCATGAGTTTGCTTGTGAAAGGGAGTTTTAAAATGGTAGGCATTTCTTGTATAAGATTTTGTGATAGCTGTGTATTCATTTGTCGTATGTGTATATGGACTTCTAAGTTGTACGTACTCATCCTTCTAAATTCATATTTCTTTTTATTTATATATTACTAAATTAAAACACCCTATTTGATCTATTTGTTGGAAAAAAATGATTTGAACCATATTAATTAGCTAACTCTAAGCTAAATTTCAAGTGGGATCTACATACCGGTTAAGTTTGATATGAATAGTGATATATTTAGTTTCGAGAGTAAATGAATCTTAAATGGTTGGTTAATCAAAACCATTAAGTAATGAGAAATTGATCTCAAAAGGCATGAGATGAACTTGGTTAAAGTATGGTAACTAAAGCTTGCCTCACATTAGAAAATTATGAAAGCTTTTATGGGTTTATATACTCCTAACAATTTGCCCATTCAAATTAAAATCTTATATCCGTTTCTGGGAGTAATTAGTTGGTAGTCTCAAAGTATCGTGTGGCATTCTTTACTAGTGTTCTTATATAATAATGTAGCGAAAAACACTTCGAATAGAATAATGTGGGCTCACCTTTATTGAGTAAGTATGAGTCAAGAGTGACCTATATAATGTGGGTCGAATATCTCATCTACCGATAGCACCATGTGTCATCACCTATACTGTAGGAGTACCTTATAATCACCATGTGGCATTGTTTACGTAGTGTGCTTATCTAATAACGTAGCAGAAAACACTTCGAGTAAAACAACGTGAGTCTATTTTTATTAGATAGGTGTAAGTACCCGGAAAAAAGAGGAAAGTAAATGAATTACTTGACTCGATTAAGAGATATGGATCACCCCCTTGATCTCTAAAAATGAGAAAAATCGTTACTGTTGTTCGGCCGTTGTAGCCAAAATAATACTCTCATGATCAAGTAATTCAAATTGACAGAATTTTTACAAGCCATTATTTAGCATACTTTCTTTTCACCTCGTACAATGTTGCCTCTATCAGTCAAGTGACATGAGAGTCCCTCAATTTCGTATGTCACCTCACTTTCTGTTGTTTCACATTTAATGTGAGTTACATCACATCGGTGCTAATATGTTTGGTCCGACGATATAGCTGAACTTCCTTTTTTACTAAATTCTCTCTCTAATACCACTTTCATTATTTTGGACCATTATTAGATTTAGTGCGGCTGAATCTGTCAATCTGTACTCCACATGTCAAAGTGGAAGGGCCTTTAACAAATAATAATTTACTTAATATATATTAAATATTTTAATTTATCAAAATAACATGATTATTCTCTTAAAATAAATAATAAAAAATTATTATACGTCAATATCTCCCCAGAATACTATTGCTAATAATTTTTAATTTTTATTATTAATTTTAACTATAAATAATTTTAATACAAACTATAATATATAAGCTATCAACAATAATTTTAACAAATATCACCATCAGTTCGCCACGACTGGCGTGGTGTTGTTCCTATCACACAGTCGCATGTCAGTTTCAGTTTCAGTTTCAGTTTCCTTCTCTCTCTGTTTGGCTGTTCTTCACTTCTCAGTGATAAAATGGTTGACGTCACCGCCATCTACGATCGACGAGTCCATGATCATCGACGATCAACAACTAGTCCACAACAACCATCGACGATCTCCACCGCCGCGTCATTGTTACGATTCGGCTTTCTCTAATCTCTACGAACCACGTTAACACGGTGAATTCTCAATTTTTTTGCCTTCTTTTCTCCTGCTGCTCTGAGTTTTTCCCTCTTTGTGTGTGTTCTGATATCCTTCTACGACCGTCTCTGTTTTTTGTTTTATGGTTTTTGGTGTTTTCCCGTGCATTTTGAATCTCTTATTGAAGTGTGCTCTGTGTTTTCCAACTCAAATGGGCCCAAACTGTAATTATAGACTGAACCGACCAAAATCGAATTTCATACTCTCTGTTCGGTGCATTCCCCTGATCAGTCGGAAACGGTCCATGAAAACAAGGAACCGATTCTGTGATAAATTTGCCTTCAAAACCGACCACCCTGAACTGTTTGCATCCCTGGTTATTACCGAGCATAAGTTCTTCCCTAAATTTGTTTCTTTTGCCTAACTCATATCTCTGATGATGATTGTATATGTACATGTCAATATGATACAGATACATATGCACATACAATCAAAGAAGAAGTCAAGAAGAATTACTGTTCTACGCGGTACTTCTTTGAACGAGAAACTCGATACCGACAAGTATTTGGATCACATAACTCTTTTGCTTCGATAAATCACTTAACAAGATGTCATCGTAAACCAGAAAAGATCCTGCTGGAGCGTACTATTTGATGCCTAGAGTGATGTATAGTTGCTGTTTGATTTAATGTCTCAACTGGAATTTCTGAAGCATGGGTTCCTTGTGATGCTGAACTGACTTTTCTTCCCTTATTCTGATCGTCGAAATCTTGGAATCCATTTTATTTTTACTTTTCTTTTGTTGTAAATTTGTCTTGAGATCAAATGGTTGCTTGGAAAAAGGGCATGAAAGAAAGAAAAGATAGATTTAAAGTGTGATTTTCTGAGTTAAATGGGTAAAACATCTTCTAATACGAGACTAATACAACTTTAGGACTTGGAATTGTTAGATTTTCATTCTCAACTTGCATTTTTCTCTAATGGCTAATCAAACAAAATCTTGTCATAGTTTTCTTCTTATTTCAAATACTGGGTATTTTGTCATATTAAGTGCTAGAGAAGAGAAATGTGGAGTATCGCGAAGCACTTGTTGGTTTGGAAGGGAGAGTAAAGATCAAGTTCATTCTTTGAATTTTAGGAACAGGATAGAAGACCCATCCACTCCTTAACCTTTTTTTGTTACATGAAGCTTTGCCTTCACAAGTGCAAATATAAAGTTCATTCTTTGAATTTTTAGGAATAGGATAGAATACCCTTTTACTCCTCTACCTTTTATTGTTAAATGAAACTTTGGCTTTATAGGTGCAATAATTTATGTTTCTTTGTTGGATTTCTTTCTAGGCTTTCCGTTAGCAGAAAATTTATAATTCTTGAAATCTAGACTTCCAAACCTAACACATTTTGGAAAACAACCCAAGAGTTTCTAATTAATTAAAGTGGTGTTTTACTCTTTGAATTTTCAGGAACATAAAGGAGCACTCAATCTGTTGTGGCAGATTGAAGCTTTTTTTTTTTTGATTTGGAAGTGGCAGTCAATCTCAGATTTTCTTCTTCTTCTTTTGGCTTCATCATTTCTGTTTTGGAGCGATTGTTTCGGTTTCATCATTTCTTCTTCTTCTTATTCTTCTTCTTCTTCTTCTTCTTCTTCTTCTTCTTTCTCTATTTTAGTTTCTTTAACTCTGTTTCAGTTGTTTTAGTTTCTTATCCTCTTCTTATCTTCTCCTCCTCCTCCTTTCTCTATTTTAGTTTCTTTAACTCTGTTTCAGTTGTTTTAATTTTTTCTTGTTTTAGTTTCTTCCTCTTATTATCTTCCCCGCTTTCTCTATTTTAGTTTCTTTAACTCTGTTTCAGTTGTTTTAGTTTTTTCTCCTCTTTTGATCTTCTTCTCTTCTGATTTCACTTTTCCTTTTCTTGTTCTCTATTTCAGTTTTTTTATTGTCCTCTATTTTTCACTTTTCTCTAGATTATTTAAATGAAAAAACCTGCAATTATTTTATGCACTAGAATTATTTTATGCATTGGAATTTAGATGGAATGTCTATTTCAGTTTTTTATACATGAAGGTTACACCCGGTTGGACACAAAATAGACACCTGGTTGGGCACAAAATAGACATATCAAGGAGACACCTGATAGAATTTTGATGCAAATTACTTTAAGTTTTTTTATTTATGTTGTTGTTATTGTTGTTGTCCTTTCTGTTCTCTCTCTATTTTAGTTTTTTCAATTCTGTTTCAGTTGTTATTTTTAGGTGGTCTTTATATATTTCTTGTGCGGCATAAGCCATGTGCTCCGTCCAAAGTAGCTTTTCTTGTATAATGCACGATGCAGTACAAGATTCTTACTCTAGATAATTTGATCTACATGAGGTTACTTATAGTGAATTGGTAGTGTACGTGAAAAAAAGGATAGGAAGTCATTAGATAATCTCCTTAGACGTTGTCCAATAGTGTGGAAGCTTCGGACTTCAGTCATCTGTTGGTTTGGTTTGTCTTGGGTATTATAAAGAAGTGTGGTTGAATTTATTTTTTGTTGGTAAGGAGCTAAAATCGAGAAAAGATGGGAGAAATATTTGGCGTGTGATTCTGTTGGGTTTGAAGTAGATTATTTGCGGGAGTGGACCCTTCGGCTTTTTGAAGGCATTGAGAGTTTGTTATTTTTAGCTTAGAAATAGTTTGACGAGTATTTTGTGTAGTTGGGACACGAATGAGTGTTATCTTGCACTTGTCTAAATTTTAAATTTTGTGGAGCTTTATAATACATGGGAAAGTTCACAGGGCCTTCTTATTGGGAAGGAACCGGAACCCAACCAAAACTGAACAGTTTTTATGGATTGGTTCTAGTCCGATTCCAATACTTACAACGGTTTGGATTGGTTCCACAATTTTGTGAGCACCAACAGTTTGATTCTTGGATTTTCTTGAACCCGACCAATCTGTTTTGTCTACACCCTTCAAGAGAAAATGTCGTTGAGATAATCTATAAATCTGAGTGACAAATTCGACTGTGGAGTGAGCATCCTTCACTCCCTGTATAAGAAGTTGCTAATTTTTACTCTCCAACTACTTCTAAGGTCTTTCTCTACCTTTGTGTGTGTGTGTGTGTGTGTGTGTGTGTGTGTATATGTATGTATGTATGTATCAATGTATATGTATGCATACGGGTACACACACAAACCCTCATTGTCTTCGTGGGTTTTCCGATGAATTAGATTGAGATTGAATCTCATATTTTGCTTTGTGTATCACAGTCACACTTTCTCTCTTTCACAATAAGTATATTTGTGTATTTATAGACTGATAGGAATTGGTTTGTTGTATGTAAAATTTTCATTTTCTTAAAATTGATTTTTTGCAAAAGTTGTATCTTTAAAGAAATTTTTTTTTTTGCAAAATCTAACCATTGTTCTGGTAATCGTTGATTCATGTTGCGGCAGAATGAGGAATAAGTGCTCTCAATGAAAATGAGTCTGATTTTGAATCTTTGATATGGCTTCAATTTATAATCTTTATCTAATTGTATGCAGTTATGTGATACATCATACATATATTCACACTAATATGCATATGCATAAATATTACTTATCACTAATTGGGGATTTTCCAGTTAAACCTTTAAAAATCAGACATCTTATTTTTTCTTGTTTTTAAATAGATGTAGTCGCTTTTATTTTTTTGAAAAAA
>JAOTRH010215342.1:0-10731 GCA_034768845.1 Heliamphora exappendiculata | reverse complement strand
AATTCTACTTTAAGATTATAGTTTATTTGTTTATTTTATGTTACTTATTTTGAACCTTTTAATTGGTTTTTTTTTTTTGGATAAAAACTTTTTACTTTTTCAAAATGGAGATGAACTAGGAACCAAAATTTCTTTCTATATTTAATTTTAGTAATTTTTTAAATTTTTTCATCAAAGTCTTTTACTTTTTTTTATTTATCTTATCGATGAGATGGATTGGAAAAATATAATACCTTGATTAAAGAAATTCTAAAAATAAAAAAAAAATCAAATGGAGAACTTTATTTCAAACTAAGCCACACAACTAAATTACTAGATTCACTATTTTTTATTATTAATATTATTATTATTATTTAAAATTTGGGTGTGGATTTGTTCATTTGCTTCTAGTGGGCCCACTTCCCCCACATTCATTTCGGACTTACGCCTGATCAACCCGTGAAGAAAGCCAATGCTTGCCAGCAGGTACTATCAAACCCTAATCTTCTCTCTCATCCCCCTTATAACTTCATGCTTCTCTCTCTCTCTCTAAACCTGCGCTTTTTGGGTATTATGTGCGCAGGAAGGAGATCAGGAAGTCCTCATGAAAGATGGGTTTCTCGCACCAGCCAATTTGGGCGCGTTCCCCTACTAATTAAGATACCGAAGCTTTTAGGGTTTCTTTCTGTTTGATCTCCCTTCATCTCTCTCTGTCTCTCTGTCTCTCTCTTTCTCTTTCTCTCTCTCTCTAGCTTTAATTAGGGTTCCTGTTCTTGGCTACATTAATGGAGACTTTTATCCATTTTCTGTGACGGGAGGAGGGCTTTTTTGAGGTCTAGCAAATCTTTGTGAAGTTTTTAACAACTTGTTTGTTTCCTTAAAACCCATCTGAATTTGAATCTAAGTGTTGATGGCTCTTAAATTTTAATCATGTTGATGTTTCCATGATTTCCTCCCACATTTTTGTTCGATTCCCACCTTTATTTGTTGTTAAGAATAAAAATAATAATTTATTGCCTCTCATAAAATTATTATTTTAGATGAGAGGCAATAAATCATGTGTAATGTTCAAACATGACTGTTCATTTAATAATTAAAAAATATTTGGAGGTGTTGGGTAATTTATGAAAGAGAGATAGAAAACGTGTTGATGATATAAATAATATATAAAGTTATCAATTTATCTACCAATTTAAACTTTTACATAAGCTAGTGATTAACAATCTAATATTCTTTAATTTACATCTCATTATTTGTCATGTACTAAAACTACTATTAAATGAACATATTTGATTAATTGAATTAAATATAAAATTGAATTACTTATTTTAAGGTCTTTTTTTATATCGACAAAGAGAAACAAATTTTACTAAGCTAAGGGCTATAATGACATGATAAAGACATATGATGATATCCCAACCATACCCAAACAAACAACAAAGCAACACAAAAAAGAAATAGAGTGAAACTTACAATTTGACACACAAGGTATCTGCTAGAGCTGCAAGCAAACACAAATGAGAGAGATAGAGAGGGGACCACTTATCCAGCACCATATTAAAAGCTAGAACCACATCTTGGATTTGCCTTTCTTCACTAAGAGTTAATTGATTACGACTATATCTTCATGTACATATTTTCTACCCATCATATAAGAACCACTATATGATCAAGCTCAAAGATTGAATTCCTAAATACTCTTATACCTTTGCTCATCCTATTATAGTTGGCCTTTTCAATTCTCATTATTTCGTTGAAGTTTCCTCCCAAGGACCATGAACTATTAGAGATTGATTTGAGGGAGATTGATTCCTTCCAAGGCTATAATTTGACACCTTCGTCATTGGAATCATAGATGTTGCCAAACTATGCAGACCTGAGAGACTGTAAGTTGCCTACTCATTAGGTTAAGGTTGTTGCCAATCTTATCTTCTTCAAATTCCAAATTTATAACATTCCATGAAACTAATTTCATTAGAACCTCGTGAACTTGTACAATACTATTACATTAGGTCCTCATATTTTGCCTTTGTACCCATAATTCTCTGAATAGCTTCCTCTTGATCCTTTCTAAAGTTCAAGCCCAACAGTTTTTCTGTCTCTAGCACTGTTTCAGCTTCCTTCCTTATTAGTAGATTCATGTTCTGAATATCCTGAGTAGATAGGGATGTTAAGTCAATACTTGTTAAAGATTGGTTTCTATCCTTTTTGCTTTTGGGCTTCTTCTTAGCACTGATTTTTTTGAAGGTGAGATATCCTAGGTCAGTCAGCTGGTTCTTTGTCTTTCCCTTCTTCGGTATTGATCTGCATCTAAAATTTAAACCATTAAAGGTAACCACTTTAAGGATTGGTATTCCCTCATTTGACTGTTGTGCTTTCTATGGTGGTGTACAACTAAGCTGTCCTAGACTGTTGTTAGGGGCTAGCCTGTCCTCGCAAGAAATTAGGAAGCTTTCCATCGTAGAAAGGACTAGGCTTTGCTCTCTAAGGCTACTTCATCCCTATCATCAATTTGCATGTTTGGAGTCTCAATCGCATCATCAATTCTTGGATGCTTCTTTATTGCTAAGTGAATTATCTACTTGGTTGATGAATGCCATGTCATCGAACTCTTCCTCTCATTGCACTATATCTCCCTTGCTTGATGTTGAAATTTGTCGATGTTTTCTAGATTACCTACAAATGTATTTGAATCTTCATCATTTTTAATGGCAGAGTTACCTAAATTGGGTATAGAAGCTCCCCAAACAATGAAGGGATCTAGTTTGCATAATGGTTGGTTCTTTCAGTGGTGACCAAGGCTCTTCCCACCTCAAGATCTTTCCTCAAGCTTGTTCTGGCATCGACATTTATAATCTTTCCCCAAGCTTCCCTTATCTTAGTGAAAGTGCTTGTGTTCCAAGTATGTAAAGGAATACCTTCGATATTAATTCAAACCCTCTTTGTAAGGTTTGTTTCCCTCTAGCTCTATTTATAAACAACATCAAACTAGTTTTTTAACCAATCTCTTGCATTTAGAATGAAGTTGTAATTGTTTTGTCCACAAATAATTGTCTATCTAGACACCGTGCATTGTTTGTATCTTTTGATGGCTTATATTGCATTCCCTACATATTTGAATTTCACAAATTCAAACTTGCTTTCACTACTAAGCCTCCTCTTTTTAGCGATGTATGCATCAATGACTTGTCCGCAGTGACTAAAGATCCTTGATAGCTAATCCTGGTGAACCTTTTTCGAGAGATTGTCCACAAAGATGGTTTCCATCTCAGGGCAACTCCATTCACTTAGCTACTGGTCTTGCAGGAGGTGACCTCTTTGGTGGTGGGCTAAAACTATTGAGACAAAAGGTCGAACAGTTGGTGTGCTCTTTGTCTCCAGCAACTTTTTTTAGGTGATCGAATCTTATTTTCTCTAATTGTCAAGATGATTTCTCAAGTGGAATGCAAGAATTAAAGAAATAAATATGCAAACTCAACATTTAATGTTTTTTAACGTGAAAAATTTAACTTGGATTAAAAATCACAGGACTAATCTAAGTCTAAGTAACCAAGCACTATAAATCGAACAGTTACAAAATACAACTTACAAATTTTAATCGAATCCTCAATCTACACGTTCTAAGCATGTATGCCGAATCTACGTTCATTGTTTGTTTGTTTTTTTATCGGTAAAGAGAATTTTATATCTACTACCCAAACAAGAATAGCTAAAGCCTAACACTCTAGGAGAGCCAAACTTAAGCTCAAACAAAATACAATTGACCAGAAGTCAATCCAAAAAAGGGGTGCTCACAAAGAGAAGGGGAAAACAAAGAAACAAAGGACTAACAAATACCTTCAGACATAAAACACTCAAAACCCACATAGGGACAACACCACCCCTCAGCAATCGAAATGCAGCAACCCCTATTGCTGCAATCAGAGAAGAGCCAAGGGCTCATGGCCTTCACCAACTCTAAACACTCAGCACAACAGGCAACCCCTTTGCTTTGAGACAGCAATCTAGCTACAACTCAACCTGGAAGAAGAATCAACCAATCACCTCTTTGTGAATTGCCCATTTTCATGGAAAGTTTGGTTGACATTATTGCATTGGTGGGGTTGCCAGTGGGTCTCTCTTGGCAATGCGCTTAGTTTTTACAAATCCTGGGTGAGAGGCAAGGAGAAAAATCTAAAGGGTTAGTTTTGAAATACCACTTTTATTGCAGGAATGTGGTCTATATGACTTGCCAGGAACAAGCTTCTCTTTAATAGCGTAAGGCTTGAGCATGATGAGATTACTTATTTGGTGAAGGCAAGAACTGAGCTATGACATAAATAGAAGCTAAGAGGCAGCTCTTGCAGGATAGAGGATGTCATCTACAACCTTAGTGCTGTTATCTATTAAGCTGCATTTCTCTTACTGTTGATTTCTCATCAATTAGTAGAGTTTGTTTCTTAGTTAAACTTAAGCTATAGCCTTGTTGTAGAACTAGAAGGTGTTTCCTTAGCTGCTGAATTTTGTTTATTGTCGCTATAATACTGTTATTTTTAATCTACTTTGCTACTTTAGCCGTTTAAAAAAAATCTAGCTGCAATGCACAAAGCAGCATCACCTTCAGCAACAAAACACGATCGATGACAAACCATGAAACAGATGAAAAGGAAATCAACACTTAGCAATACTTAACGCTAGATCCAAAAACAACACCCATTCTAATAAAATCCACCCAACCTTCAAGGAGCATAACCATAAACCCATAGCACAACAAAACCCCAACGCAATGACATGTTGAAATTCTCTATGGCTTTCGAATGAACACCTTGCCTGCAACATCACACCCTCCTGGCCACACAGATTAGCACCGACTGCAGCGAACACGAACCCCCAATCGCCCTCAACAATAACATATATCCGCAATATTCACACTACATCATCATCTTCCTCAAGATCCATAATCCTCTTGATAAACTGATCCTTATCTTCTGCAAATTTTATTCCCATCATATTATATGTTTCAAAAACTATCTCAGCTTCAGATCTGATAATCTTATTTCGGCTAAGGAAGTCCAAGGTTGATATAGAGGACTGTTCTCCTGCTGAGTTGCCGCCTTTATTAACCATTTTGTTCTTTTTTGAGTTTTTCCTTCATTTTTCTTTGTCTTTAACGCTAAGAATACTAAGATCAATCAAGCACTTTTCTTCTTTTTGTTTCCTCCATAGATGGCAACTGGCTAGGCTTGTCTACCTTCCCACTCACCCAAGCTTTGTCGTGAGCATGTAAAACCCCTAGCGTCTGGTGGTCTGATTCTTCAACCTCTTGTTCTTCTTCCATTAAAGATGACCTAAATTGACCCTCCATTCTATAAGTTCTAGAGTTATATGCCCCTTTTGTGCTATGAAAAGAGACCTCTACCCCAGAACTAGGTGGTGACTTTACAGCTTGACTTGACAAGGCTATTTCATTATAAACTTTTGCCCTCTCCCTTGGTAGACCACTGTTCTAGGGACCTCCAACATTTTTTTCCACAATCTCTTTCTATGCTAGGGTCATCTGGGTTTACTTCCAGCTTCCCTGAACACCTTCCATTTTTGTTTGAAAATAACTCTGACTTCTCAACAAGAGAGATCATGTCACTTTCTACCCCACCTGCCACCGACTACTGATGCTCCGGCGAAGACACAACGGCACCACAGGGCCAAAACCTACAGCTTACATTTTCATGGGTTGACTTGAACGAGTAACTTAAATCTGTTTTACCTGCCTTCCCCCCCTGAGCAACTTTTGGCTATCCTCCCACCCATCCTCTGAGGAATCTTTGGAACTTTGCAACTTATACCATGTTCCTTTTTTATTTATGCCCTTTACAACCCCTTGCCCCACCATCTCAGCAATTCTAATCTTGTATACAAACTTTCCCACCATGATGTTATTAACCTGGTTAATAGGCATCAACGATTCAGTAAAGATGAACACTCTTCCTTGGGTGAGTTCCTCTTTAGACCCAGTGGTTGGATCCACTGTTAAGATTGTGTTAAATTTCTCTTCTACCTTTGACAAGGTTTAGACATTCCATACATTAAGAGGGACCTCCTCTATGGCAATCTACATATTTCTCCATCTACTAAAGTCCCTATAACTCCATTCATAAGTTACCTTAAACCAATTCTTTAACCAATCTTTTGCTTCTTTGCGATAGTATTCCTTATCCTCAGCCGAAAAAAATTGAAGTAAAACCTTTAATCCCCCTAGGGGTTTGATTTTGATGTCAGCTACTCCCTCCACCCTCATTGCTTCTTCAATGCCAAAGACCAAACGCTAGTCTTTTGCTATACCCACCATACATCTTCTTAACCACTCTCCTTCAATATTTTTAGCACTCACCTTTATTATTACTATATCGCCTTATGAGTCTTCTTCTACAGCTCTTCCTTGCACAACCTGTGCGTATGATCTTCCATCAACAGTAGTTCTCTTTATTATATCTGTTTGTTCACGCTTTGACTTGAAAAGGACAGTATGATACTCCCTCTGCAACTTTTTCTTTGGGCAATACCTTGCTATCTGTACTACCAGACGATGCTCTAGCAACCACGACCCATTGAATCTTCTTATAGCTTCACGAGCTTCTTACGAAACCAAATCTAATTTGGGTGTTTTGCCTCCTCTTTGATGGGGTGAAAGCATCCACCACCTTTCCACACCTGGCAAAAATGCTTCTAAGCCATTCGTTAAACATCTTAGTAGGAATATTGTCTACAAACACCGTATAGGTTCTTACCATCTCGCTCTTAAGACTCTCACAGATGAATGAAGTTCATGACGATAATTCCAACACCACCAGAAATTCTATGATCTTCTTCCCGTACCACATCGCAATAGTCGAAGACAACCCAATCATCAATCCAGAAGGAGACCTGAGAGCCCCCTCAAAACAAATGCTTTAACAGAACGCAGAAATAAATTCCAAATTAATCAAAGAATAACCAAACATCAAACTAGAAGAAAACCCAAGAACTCCAAATCAATCTGTTTAACCAAAAGTAGAAACAGACCCCAAAATAATCGACTCAGCAATCATGAAGAACATATCCAAATTCGTAACTAAAAGATCGATGCAGATGAACCAAAAACAGATATAGAAAACAGAAACGTTTCTCTAGCGCACACCATTGAGACAGCGTTGAGCAACTCAACCAATCTACGTTTACTGTTCTCCACTTGATTACTATTGCAATGAATTCTCAAAGCAAAGAACCGATATAATTCTCCATCGATAAACTTAGAACTCCTTCTAAATTGAACACGAATAATATTCGTAATTTTAGAACTCAAAAGGCACTTCAATTTTTCTCTTAAAGCTTTGGATTTTATGTGTTATGAAGTGATTTTTTGAGTCAGGAGTATGCCCCTTTATATAGGCATACAATCCATATAATTCGAGTTTCAATCGAATTGAAACTAATAGGGGTCCGCTTGAACGGACTGAGAACCGTTCGAGCGATTATGTGGCATATTACATTATGTCTAACTTTCTTTTAGCACGAACCTGTTGATTGACTTGTACAATTAGCATCATCGTTTGTACTTTAATTTTTTAAGTTGTTAGGATATCCGATTAAGAACTCAAAGTGGTTCTAAGAGTCCCTAATTGATTAGGACTCACTAAATTTATCTTTATCTAATCACTACACTCCTAAACAACCTAAGAATTTTATTATTATTAAACTACCTAAATCGCTATATAAAAATAATAGAATTTAATTCACACAAAATTGTTGTGTGAATTTTTTGGATACAAAAAATGACCTTAGTTAATTTTTAATACTGAAACAATTTCATTTGATTTTATCCATTAAAGTTTTCTCCTATTACCTAACTTAAAAATTATAATTGGTCATAATTTTAAAATAAAATTATTTTATTATTTATTTTTAAAATACGCATTTGTTCATACATACGTATGTATGCCCACCGCTAGTATAAATTAACATATTTAGTATCAAATCATCCATATTCTAGATTATAGGTTTGATAATCAATCATTTCTTCGCCGTATCATTGCATTGAGTATATTCATCTATGTGTACGTACGATTTTTTGAGGATCCTAATTTTTTTGAGATCCAAATTTACTTATTGTTTGATTTTTTTTTCCTTTTTGAATAAGCCTCACAAGTATTTATTGTCTATAGATTAACAATCCGGGCGCATTATGAATCACACCCAAACATTTTTTAAAGAAAAGGCTCTAACAATTTTTAAAGAAAATAGAGGGGAAAAAACTCAACGTTATCCAAGGGCATATAAAATATTCACTTTTGAAAAAAGAAAAAAAAAAAGGAATCCTTATTCAATGGTGGAACTTTTTTTTGTTTATAAATTTCATGGAACGAAACACTCTTTGGTTAGAGGACTATAGAAAATTTTTATTTGTTGACACAACATAATGGCCTATTTAGATAAACAAGATTTAGATTTATAAATCAAAAATAAGTTATGTTATCTAAACAAACTAAATAAATTAAATTTTACGACAATAAACAAATAAGCTAATAAGCTAATAACTGTTTTTTTAATGACACGAATCTGAAAAGAGAATGAGATGTGATTCCAAAAATCCGTATCATTGATAATATGTTGTGGCAATAATTTTTTATCACAAAAGCTAGACACACCATCTATTACACAGCCCAACACACTGCATATTGAAATGGGAAGCAATAACTAACAAAATCATGTTGTTAAGTGGGTTGAAGTTGGATTCTATTTTAAATAACTTAAATTATTTCTTTTGAATAATTTTTTTTAAATCAATTGGCAATTAGAGCTGCAAAATTTATTGATGCGAGAAATTTAATTAACTTAATAAAATTTACAAACTAAGGACCCGTTTGACATATTGCTTATCTGCTTAATTTATTTGGCTTATTTTTATTTTTTAGTGAATTTTTTTATCATTTAGTTAAATTATTATACTTTTCGATAGGGGTGCACACGGTCCGGATTGGACTAATTTTTAAAAAAATCAAGAATCGAACCGTTCATAACGGTTTCAGGTTTTTTGGAACCGTGTCTAAACTGTTCAAGTAACATAATCGAACCGGAACCGATCCGTGATAACACATCGAACACGGTTCGGTTAACGGTTCTAACCAAAATTTGGCAAAATATATTCCCAAGCAAAATATATTTTCAACCAAAATAAATACATTTTAATGATCTAAACCGTTTATTTTATTGTTCTTAATTTGTATCTTATTACTATAAAAAATTAAATTAATCGAATATCCTTAATTACCAAAATAAATCACATTTGTGATAATAAAATAAATAATAAAATAGACATCACTGTTTATTTTTGCTAATACAAATGTGATTTGTTAAAGCAGTTAACGATATCCAATCAATTTGATTTTTTACAGTAATAATATATAGACTAAGAATAATAAAATAAATAACTCAGATCATATATATATATATATATATAATATTAAGTAAGACCGGTCCAATTCGGTTCAAAATCGTAAAATTAAACCAGAACCGAAAATCAGACCGTTCAAAATGGTTTTTAAAGATTTTAATTCGGAACCAAACTATGACAAATAAAAATCGGACCATACGGATCAAACCGGATCAGATCGGACCGACCGAATTATCAATTTTTTTGAATTTTTGTACAGTTCTACTTTTTGAGGTCTCTCGTCAAGATAAATCGAAAAAATAATTTTTTTAATCAAAATGTAAAAATGGTTCAAAAACAATAAAAAAAAAGCAAAAATAAACTAATAAGTGAAAAATATAAATGATAAAAAAAATTCACTAAGAATGAAAATAAGCAAATAAGCAATTATTCTTTATAACTCACTTAGCATGAATTAAAAATTTTTGGCCCCGTTTGACATAATTGCTTATTTTCGTGATTTTTTTAATCAAAATGTAAAAGTAATTCAAAAACGAAAAAAACGCAAAAATAAATTGATAAGTCAAAAATGTAAATGATGAAAAAATTGCATTAAAAATGAAAATAAGTAAATAAGTAATTATTCTAAGTAGGCCCTTTATAACTCACTTAGCGTGAATCAACAAATTTTGGCCTCGTTTGGCATAATTGCTTATTTTCGTGATTTTGTTAATTTTTGTCGTTATTGAACTTTTTTTCATCATTTAGTTAAATTATTATTTTTTTGCTTATTTTTTCTCTGAACTTTTTTTTTTATTATTTTTCAAATCATCACGATGAAATGAACCAAAAAAATTAAAAATTTAATAGAAATATGAAAAAGTTTATTAAAAACGAAAATAAGCAAGTATAAAATTTAGTTTACTGTCTTATTTTTTGTCTTTTTGATTTTTTTATATTTTGATAAAAAAATACTTTTCCTACTTGTCTCGATGAAAGAAATCAAAAAATTTAATAATTTGACTAAACCATCAAAAAAGACTTAATAGAAAAAGTTAAACTAAATAAAAATTATTTACTTTTTTGACTTATCAGCTTATTTTTGCTTTTTGAACTGTTATTACATTTTGATTAATAAAATTATTTCATTGGCTTATCTTGATAAGAAAATTCGAAAAGTATAATAATTTAACTAAATAAAAAAAAATTTACTAAAAACGAAAATAAACCAAATAAATTAAGCAAATAAGCAATATCTCAAATGGGGCCTTAGTTTGTAAGTTTTATTAGGTAGATTATTTATATAAAAATTTAAATTAATTAAATATTTTAAATATCTAAACAAATTATGTCATAAAAATATTTAA
>JAOTRH010215331.1:0-10731 GCA_034768845.1 Heliamphora exappendiculata | reverse complement strand
ACACGAACCTAGGGTTAGGGTGCCTAGTCTTTTTCTAGGGCTTTTGAAAGAACCGAATGGTCGTCACTTACACACGATCCTAGGGTAGGAGGGTTTGCCTGATTTATCAGGGCTTGAAAGAACCGGAGGCTCGTCACATACACACGAACCTAGGGCTAGGAGGATTTGCCTGATTTATTAGCGCTTGAAAGAACTGAAGGGTCATTACATACACACGAACCTAGGGTTAGGGTGCCTAGTCTTTTTCTAGGGCTTTTAAAAGAACTGAAAGGTCGTCACTTACACACGAACCTAGGGTTAGGGTGCCTAGTCTTTCCCTAGGGCTTTTGGAAGAACTGAAGGGTCATCACTTACACATGAACTTAGGGTTTGCTTTCAGACATTTTCTGCATTTTGCTTGTTTGATCAATTTTTTTTAATATCTTCTGTTTGTTTTCTTCTTTTCAGGCTGGCCGCTATGTTAGAGATTTCGGAGGTTCAACCTCCGGAGAGGTATTGGAGTGGTATGACGTCCACCCTGCTCCTAGCCGGGCCATTATTGATGCCTCCGGCTTTGCTCGATTCATACCCTTGCTGGGTAGGACGAGCAATGACTGGGTCTGGCTGACGGCCTTGGCTGAGCGGTGGTGGGATACCACCAATACCTTCCATTTTACCACCTTTGAGGCTACCATGACGCCTCTCGACTTCGCGCTGATTACTGGTATACGGGTTGGAGAAGCTCCCATTCCGTTTCATCCGACCGTCGGCCGCTCTGCTAACGCGCTGTTGTATTTTCTCGGAGCCGTTCCTACTCAGATGGACAGAGACCGGGTTCGTTACACCTGGTTCTTCGAGCACTTCTGTCACTTCCACTGATTTGAGCCCCGCCACTTTGAGTGGGTCGCCCGGGATTTTTTGATGTATATGTTTGGTACCTTATTGTTTTCGAACAAGGAGAATACCATTCATTTGCATTACTTTGGCGCCCTTGCTCGTTTGGACCGGGTTGCCTCATTCGATTGGGGAGGAGCTGCTCTGGCCATCCTCTATGGATTTATGCGGACGCTAACCCGGTTCCCTTAGGAGCTTAGCATTGGGGGATACTGGAGGGTTTGGGAGGTACGATTTAGTTCATGTATTTTTTTTTTCATTCATTTCCATTCTCCTGTCATCCTTTATTGACGCTTTCTTCATTGCAGCTGTGGACTTACAAGTTCCTCGGGCTTCAAGTCTCGGCGAACTCCGCAGTAGACCCTCTGGTTATTCCCCGAGCAGCTTAGTGGTCCCGTAGGCTAAAGAGGAAGAAGGTCGGAGGGAAGGACATAGATCGCTTTCGGGTTTCACTGGACCGGCTGACCCCCGACCAGGTATAATTTTACTGTGTTTACCGCATTGCATCTTATTCATGGCTGTTCACTGCACTGTACACTTTTATTATGCAAACTGATCACTGTATTTTGTACACTGGTCATCATACTGTACTATATGCACTGCTTACTATTTTTTGTTTGCACTTTTCTTTGAATTACTGCAGGTTCATTGGGATGTCTAGCGAGGAGTTAAGGATCGGGCCGGCGCAGATCTGATGCGCAGCAGGGATATCGCCCCTAGGCGGATCTTACTGGAGGGCCCATTTGGTAGGGAGTATAATCTTGGCGAGCGAGTGGTCCGTCAGTCGCTCGACCTTGATCACTTCAGGATACTGGTGGTTCCTCCAGCCTGCATGCGCCGGACTGCTCACATAGGCCGCGTCGACTTACTGCTATAGACGGTGGGGACTCCCATTTTAGAGCTACTGGTGGCAGAGGGGGATTACACAGCCTGGGTCCGGGCACATCTGATGGGTTTCTTAGGTTCTGGCCTAGTTGGTCCTGGCGGTAGGAAAGGAGGACAGGCACCAGAGGTTGCGGATGCCGGTGCTGATGCTTGAGTGGGAGCTGTCGCTGCTGCAAGAGCTACTGGAGCTGTTCCCTCCGGAGCTGGAGCTGGAGGAGTGGTAGGTCCAGAGATCCCCTAGCAGATCCAGACTGTAGCCTATGGTTTCCCTCTCTGCCTTCCTATTCCAGTCCCACCAGTTTCTAAGTTCAGAGCTGAGATTGGCCAGGTATTTTCTTATCCTTACTCTTTTCTTTCATTTTCTGCTTGATTTGTCCGGCTGACTTCTTCTTTTTTTCCTTCTGTAGTTTAATTAGGCATGGGTGGACCGGACGATACTGATGGTCATCGGCCTGAGAGTGATGGTCTGGCAGATGGACGCCTCGATGCGAGCGGCTGGCATTGCTTTCACGCCAGTAGTTGTTGTAAGTAGCTCATGTTTTCCTTTTTAGTTTTTTCTATAATTTCCTACTTTTATTCTTGCTCTAAGTCTTGTTTTTCTTTTAACAACCTCCAGCTCCGGTCGCCAGTGTAGTGCCTCCACAGGTTCCAGTCGGGCCTCGTGCTCCAGCCCTAGTTAGAGGTCGTGGTTCCCAGGCGTCTTCTCAGGCCCGTTCCAGGGGGTCGGTCTTATCTGCTTGGAGCCGATCCAGAGTTATTTCTTCTTCAGACAGCGACGATGGTGATGACTTTGACAGGTTTTTTGAGGATGACAGCTCAGAGGAGGCTGGCCCCTCCCGTCGAGTTTTCCCGAGGCGTCTTTGAGAGAGAGAGAGCTCTTTTCCCCCTAGTTAGATACTTTTCCATATCTTTGATCCAGTTATTGGCCTGTGTGCCCCAGTTAGATACTTTTCCATACCTTTGATCCACGGGCCTGGGTGCCCC
Source organism: Heliamphora exappendiculata (assembly GCA_034768845.1). Lineage (NCBI taxonomy): Eukaryota > Viridiplantae > Streptophyta > Magnoliopsida > Ericales > Sarraceniaceae > Heliamphora > Heliamphora exappendiculata. The sequence continues at coordinate 7,989 of JAOTRH010215331.1, read as the reverse complement.
AGTTTACGTTCTAATACACTGTATTGCATTTTTGGGCCTTTGTGTCATTTTACCATTTTATGTTCATCTGCTACGTGATTCTTTCTTATTTACTGCTCAAACTGCCTTGTATGTACAATACGAATGTCAACACTTTACACAAGCCACAAAAACTGCCAATTGAGTATTCCCTTCATATTTAAACATGGTGGCCGCTTCTATAGAATCCTTTTAACATGGCGGTCACCACCTCCAACATGGCGATCGCTATTTCTAACATGGCGACCACCTGGTCAAAGCGATGATGTCACTATACAATACTTTTTCAAGTTGGCGGTCGCCAAGTACAAGGTGGCGGCCGCCATGATGGATGTGACTTTCACCAAATTTTTGGTTTTTTGCCTTTTTTGCCTTATAAACTCAGAGTTGGAGGCGCCCCTTTTCTATTGTTTACACTCAAATGGCTACCCCACTCTCTTCATGGGTTGAGGCATTCTCCCACATCGAGCGTCTGAACTTTGCTTCTTTTGGGATCAACTCTTTATTTCATCTCATGGCCGTGCAGATCGACGATCCATTGTTGAAGGCTGCCGTTCAACTGTGGCATCCACAGTCCCACGTCTTTCAGTTTGGCCTTGAAGAACTCTGCCCCACCGTGGAGGAGTTCGCAGTCATTTTGCACTTGTCTCCATGGAGTTCTGTCATTGTTCCTACCCCCTTCCTCTCAGTTCGGCAGCAAGTAATGCACTTTTGTGGCCTATCCAGGATGGAGGCTTCTCTTTTAACCTCGAGCAACTGTCTTGAAATCCCGTGGCTTATTGAGAGATTTCATCCTACTGGTGACCTTAGTAACATCGACTTTCAGCTGCGTCGTCGTTACGCACTTTGCTTATGTCTCCTCGCCCAGTATCTCTTTGTCCCTCCTGACGGGCGGGTTAGTTGTGCCATGGTTGACATTGCTGATCAAATGTGGACGGAGAAGGACTTTGTGCCCTTTGTTTTGGCTGAGACAATGTTGGGCTTGGACGCTGTTCATCGTGGCAAAACCACCACCTTTGCTGGAAGCCCTTTACTTCTCCAGCTGAGCTTAATATCTTCCTCTGTATCAAGTTCTCTATCATATTGAAAAGCTGTTCTCTTACTGTTTTAACTTTTGCTGCAGATCTGGCTGATGGAGAAGATAAACCTTGATTAAAAGCCTCCTACTGACAAGCACAATGCCGTTGCTTTCCTTTATCGCCTGCGTTATCTGATATGTGACACTGAGGCATCTTGGCGACAACATCTTTCCTCTCTGACTGGCCCGGACATTACCTGGTAGTGCTCTTGGTGGCAGATTCCTACTATGACTCTGACCACTATGGATCACCCTGGTGTTTTGCTGGTTGGCATGCGTCAGACTACCTTCTATTACCCCTATCAGATCATGCGGCATTTTGATTGCGATCAGATCATCTTCCCCAGCATTCGAGGCCGTCTGTTTTCATCCATACTACGGGCTTCGTTTCTTTCATCATATCAGGATGCCTGGCCATTCCGTTCAATGATGGAGATGCATGAGTTGTAGTGCTCTGATCTTTCTACTAAATACAAGACATGATTGATGCAGGATCAGAAGAAACAAGATAAAGAAGAAGGAACGCAAGCAGCGAAAAGAAGGAGAACTTGAGGCCTCTTGCTTTGTTTCGAAAATTTCATAGTTTTCCCCTATTTTGTTTGTAGAGTTTGGAACTTGCGTGCCCCTCCTTTTTATTCAAAACTTTGTAATTCTGATCGAAGTAATGAAAAACTCCCACTTTATGTTTAAGATGGTTTAAATTTATCCAAAGTTTTAATGACTTTATTATTAACATTCAGAAATTAATTTGCATTGGTCTTATTCGGATTCAAAGATAGTTAAAGACAAAGAAAGTGGCCAGACTTCATTAAAAGAAGCTGCCTACGTATCCCAAAAAGATGGAATCAGGCCATAACATAGTTCAGGCATAGTTTTCACTCGGGTGTTGACGCTTTCCTTTTGTAATGCCCTAACTTTTGCCAAGGTCGCTCTTTCAGATTTTCGGCCTTGCGGGCTGCTCTAACTTTTACCTGAATTACCTTTTCGATTTTCAACTCAGCGAGCTTCTATTTTATCATTATTTTTACCTCTGGGATAGTACTTTTTGAGTTGATCAAGGTTAACTGGGGTGGAGAATACATTGCCATCCAAATCTATGATTATGACTGCACCACTGGTCATGATGGTTTTGATGAGAAACGGTCCGGACCAGTTTGGTTTAAATTTGCCTCTCGGGTCGAAGATAGGAGCTCTGATTTCTCTAAGAACCATATCGCCTTCTCTAAGATCTCGAGTCTTGACCTTCTTGTTGAACGCTCGAGCTATCCTCCTTTAGTAACCTTGTACATGAAATAGAGCTTGCAGCCTTCTTCCATTGAACAAGAGTAATTCTTCCATTCGGGTCCTCTGCTATTCTGCTTTTGAGATACTGGCCTCGGTCACCACCCTTAACGAGGGAATTTCCACCTCAATGGAAAGGACGACTTCCATCATGTACACTAAAGAGCACGGCATAGTTCCAGTTGAAGTTCTGATCGACGTTCGGTATCCCCAGAGTGCAAATGGTAGATGTTCCGGCTAATCTTTATGTGAGTTGATCATCTTTCGCAAAATTTTCTTAATATTCTTATTTGCTGCTTTGACTGCTCTATTAGTTTGCGGACGATATGGCGAGGACTTATGAGACACTATCCGGTATTCCTCGAAAAGATCCAAAACCTCTCCTTGAAAATGTGAGCCATTATTCGAGATAACTTCGTGGGGAACTCCGTACCTGCAGATGATATTTTGCTTGATAAACTTAACGACATGGGAGGCCTTTAATATCGAGTAAGAAGCTGCTTCCACCCACTTAGTGAAATAATCAATGGCCACTAAGATAAATTCATGTCCATTGGATGCCTTTGGTGTTACTCTGCTAATCACATCGATGCCCCATACTGAAAATGGCCATGGTGACGTCAGGTTGTACAGTTGAGACGAGGGAACGTGCATAATGTTTGCATGAATCTGGCACTTATGGCACCGCTGTACGAACTATATACAATCTATCTCCATTGTCATCCAAAAGTATCCTTGTCGTAGGATCTTCTTGGCAAACATATTCCCACTCATGTGTGGCCCACAGACTCCTGCGTGTATTTCTTTCATTAGCTCTTGGTCCTCTTTAGTGTTTACACACAGCTTGTTGACCACAGAATGTCCTCGTTTGTACAGTTTACCACCACAAATGACAAACTGAGCAGATAGTCGTCGTATTGCCCTTTTATCCTTTTTGCTGGCGAACTTGGGATATTCTCCTTTCTTTATGATGTTCTGAATGTCAAAGTACCATGGAAGGCCGTCAGTGCTTTCTTCAATAGCAGCTGTCATCTCGTAGGCCGGCTTTCTTTTCTGCTTTATTATCAGGGGTCTCAACCGCACTCCGGGTGGTATATCAATCATGGATGCCAGGGTGGCCAGTGCATTGGCAAACTTGTTCTGCAGTCTCGGCACGTGGGTAAAGATTACTGATTCAAAGCACGGTATCAGCTTCTCCAGCTCTTGATGGTAGAGAATTAAGGTTAAATCTCTGACCTTCCATTCTCCTCTTGCTTGCGATGCTACCAGTGCTGAGTCTCCAATGACTTCCAGTTTCTTTACCCCTAGTTCTAAAGCTGCCTCCAATCTTGCTAAATATGCTTCATACTCAGCCTAATTATTAGTGACTTCAAAATTGAGCTTTAGAGATAGCGGAACGTGCGATTCATCAGGAGTGACAAGAAGGACTCCTATTCCATAGCCGTATTGATTGGACGCGCCATAAAAAAATAGAGTCCATTTGTCATCCCCGACTTTCATCAGTTGTTCATCAAGAAACTGGAACTCTGTATCTTCATTCCCTTCAACCGAATAGTTGGCCAGAAATTTTGCCACTGCTCTGCCCTTAACTGACTTCCGGGTGACATATTGAAGATCAAATTCTGATAATAACAACAACCATCGGGCTAACCTTCCTGTCAGTGCTGGCTTTTCAAACAGATACTTCAACGGGTCCATTCGAGAGATGATGTTCACTGTGAAAGATAACATGTAGTGCCTTAGTTTTTAGGAAGCCCAAACCAAGGCCCAGCATGTCTTTTCCAGCGGTGTGTATCGTATTTTCGATCCGGTCATCTTCTTGCTTAAGTAATAGGCAACCTTTTCAATTCTAGTCTCACCTTCTTGTGCCAGCATGCATCCCATTACTGAATCAGTCACTGACAAGTAAAGAATCAGTGGCCTGTCAGGTTTGGGAGGAGCTAGAACGGGTGGATTCTGTAGGTACTGTCGTACAGCATCGAAGGCATCCTGGCATTTTTGATCCCATTCAAATTCAACTCCCTTCTTCAACAAACGGAAGAGCGGCTCACAGGTAGTTGTCAACTTTGCAATGAATCGGCTGATAAACTGTATCTTACCCAAAAAACACATGACTTCTCGCTCGGTCCTCAGAGGAGGCATTTCCAAAATTGTTTTAATCTTTAAAGGATTGACTTCAATGCCTCATTGAGTGATCATGAATCCAAGCATCTTTCCGGCAGTGACTCCGAAGGCACATTTTTGTGGGTTGAGTCGCATCTTGTACTTTTGAATTCTTTTGAAGAACTTTTGCAGTGCTGTTATGTGGCCATCCCAATCCTTAGATTTGAGAATCATATCATCCACGTACATCTCAACCTCCTTATGTATCATGTCATGTAGTAGAGTAGTGGCAGCCCTTTGATAGGTTTGCCCCTGCATTCTTTAGACCGAATGGCATCACACGATGATAGTAGGTCCCCTAGGGTGTGGTGAACGTCATCTTTTCTCTGTCCTCAGGATCCATTAAAATCTGTTTGTATCCAGAGAAGCCATCCATGAATGACAGTAAGGAATGCCTTGTTGTGCTGTCTATTAAGACGTCAATGTGTGGTAGTGGAAAGTCGTCTTTTGAGCTAGCCTTGTTGAGATCCCAAAAATCCACACAGACTCGGATATGACCGTCTTTCTTCAAAACCAATACGATGTTAGCTACCCATTTCGGGTATTCGGTTACCATTAAGAATCCAACGTTGATTTTCTTGGCAAATTCTTCTTTGATCTTCAGAGCCCATTCTAGTAAGATTCGCCTTAATTTTTGTGTGACCGGTTTAGCATCAGGGTATAAGGGGATATAATGCTGGACAATGTCAGGATCAATTCTGGGCATATCCTTATAAGGCCATGTAAATATATCTTTGAATTCTTTTAATAAAGTTATTAGTTGTTCTTGTTCAACAGAGGATAAAGAAGAACCAATTTGAACATTTTGCGGGTTGATTTTATTATCCAGATTTATTGACAAAGTTTCTTCAATTATTGGTTGGGCACACATTTCTTCTTCTCTTTTTATTAAAAGTTTTATTTCTTCGGGGATATCCCCGTTGAATTCAAAATCGTCAGAAAGCGTATGAAATAAATCAAACAAAGCAGTGTAACCGAAAATCTTGTTCATTTCATTAAAAACATAGGGGATTACAAACTCGATGGTAAAAGCATGGAGAGGAGCACCAACAGATGTGCCCTCGACTACAGACTCTGACTCAATCCTAGACTCAAGATAGACAATGTGTATATTACCAGACTCGATGGTCCAATTCTTCACCTCTTTTGTAGCCGCATCGACGATAAGCTTGGTGCAATCGGCTGGTGCACCAAAATCCATCATGAAATATTTTTGATCAGTTACTTGCAGCTGAGCCATCTTCTCGTTAAACAGCATTCCTATGTCGGCACCATTAAACTTGTCAGCCCAGTCTTCCTCTCGGACCTTCTTTCCCTTCCACTGTCTCTTCCTCTTCCGTGTCAGACAGCTGGTGGCTGAAAAAGATCTCCAACCCTGATAACTTTTGATTGGTTTCTTCATCGATCCATGGTTCTGAAAAGCCACAATACGGGAAATCTTCCCCTTCCTTGACGAAGTATCCATTGAGTGTCCCAGAATAATTGACCTTTCATCCCCTTCTAGGCCCTTCCAGATCTTCTTCCGCTGGCTCATACCCAAGACTAAAACGGTGTGAAATTGGCAATACCTGAATGGGTTCTGGGGTCCCCTGCAGCTTACGTCCCAATCCCATGCCTGGAAAGAAGGACATTTTCCTCATCATCATTAAAGCTCGTGGGTTGTCATACCATTCTTCTTCATTCATTAGCGTCTGAACAGCCTGTGCTTCATCAAACTGGAAATCACTGAGTAACACATCATCTTCACTATGCTGAACTTCTAGTAGAGTTGGGCCCTCTCCTCATTCCGGGGGGTGAATACTGTCATCTCCGTGGATGGTTAAAACAGCCCCATTCTTTATCAATTTTAGTTTTTGGTGAAGGGTAGATGGTACTACCTGGACATTTGGATCATGCAACCATGGCTTACCCAGCAGCAGATTGAAGGAGGCCGACATATCTAGCACGTGAAACTCAACTGAGGTTTTTAGTGGTCCCACAAAAAAGGCAAATGATACCAATCCTAGTACTTCCCTTCTTGTGTTGTCATAGGCTTGCACCCCTTGATTACATGGAGTGAACTGGTCCGGCCTCCTCCCTAAGTAAACGGCTGTTCTCAATGGGTAAACATTCAAGGAAGATCCATTATCAATGAGGGTAATCGGGATCTATTTTTCTAGGCACTTGACGGTGATATGAAGCGGCTTATTGTGACTTTTTCCCTTAGCGGGCAAATCCTTATCAGAGAAAGAAATGACTTTTGGTTCAACCGTCGGCAGAATCAATCCAATCAATTGCTAAGGTGTGGCTTTTATTGGAACGCTTGCTTTATTCAAAACTTTCAGCACAGCTTGCCTGTGTTTATGCAAGGCCATCAGTTGCCCCCAAATGCTGATGTTGGCTTGCGTCTTTTTCAACTGTCTCAATACAGCATCATCCTCATCCTCTAGCTTTGTCTCTTTCCCTTTTCCACTTGGCTATCCCTTCTCTACCTGAGCTGGCTTAAAGTGTCGTCCACTTCTAGTTAGGTGCTCCACGCCGTCTTCGGGATCCCATAACCTTAGCATCACATTATCAATCTGTCTTACTTCGTGCAGAGGGATTTTAAACGCCCACAAATCATTTAAGTCACTAATGGCTGCCCTTCCCCTTCTTTCCTCGTTATCTTCAATAGCCCAGGTGTTATCGATTTCTTCCCAAATGTCCTCTTCAATGAAATTCACTTGCTGTTCCCGAGCGGCCCAGAAATTAATCCACTCGGCCCCATCAGATTTTAACACAATCCTTACCAGCCAATAGGACTGCATTTCATCGACGTACACTCCTTTCTCAAAAAGTTGGGAAAGGGTGATTCCATCAAGCACATGTCAAAACCCATAAGGTCGACTCGGATAATCCAATGGCCAGTCATCTTCTTCGTTGCGCTCCTCCTCTTGCTGGTAGACTTGGATTAGCGGTTGATACCATTCCTAGGCATCATTCTTCCATTTTTCCATCCTGTCTCGATTGCCCCTAATCATCATGAATGAGCATGTTGTCTGATCCTCGGTTATTAAAATATGAGGGCGCGGTAGGTGCGCTGAACAGATGTGCTGACTCGGGTCCTCCAATTCTCCCAGAGATATGTAATTTATCCCAGCCTGCCTAGTATGATTCGATAGTGGGTTAGTATTGACATTTGGTTTTGGGGTAACAGATGGTGGTGGGATCACCTTGTTATCAATGAGATTTTGGATTTCGTGCCGGAGTCTCAAACATTTATCAGTTAAGTGCCCGTGGCCCTGGTGAAAAGTGTAGTATTGGGAAGCGTTGAACCTTAGCGGTAGGGGATCAGGAATAGGCATGGGAACCAGTGGCTTGATAAGCCCTTTCTCGACGAGTCAATTTAGGGAGGTGGACAAAGAGATATTGAGGGGGGTAAAGATCCTTCTGGGCTTTTGTTGCTGTTGGCCATTGTCTGACTGCTGAAG
>JAOTRH010215320.1:0-10732 GCA_034768845.1 Heliamphora exappendiculata | reverse complement strand
TCTGTAATTTCAGATTATTGTAAATTGTTGAAAGTTTAATAAAAATGTATTTTCTGGATCCCCGAGCATGTATTTTATTTTGGCGTTGGATATTCTCCCAACAAGGGCTACCGAGCTTTTAGGAGCTCAGGGCAGGTAAGGCCGAGCCTCGGTCATGAGATCCAACTCGAACTCCGAGGAGGAGCTCCTAGCCGAGATCTAGAGAAAGTGTTCGGCAGTTACGGTGAAACAACATGCGTTGAAAGACTTTGAAAGCTGAGGTTGTGACTTGATACATGGTAATCAGTGCCTATAATATGCTTATTAAAATGTGATACTCATGATAAGAGATCCGTGGTAGTTGAACCAATTATAAGGCTAAGGTGTGAAGGAAGGTTGATCTAGCCCAAATTAGATATGGGTACCGATAGATATCTTGACATGACAAAAAAAATTTACAAAAAGATATGAATGATAGCAATAATAAGTCACCATCAAATTGATGGCTGAGTCTTAATAAGAGAAAGAAATGACAACCCGTCCTGTTTGGATTGGAACAGACCCCCAAATTATTATAGTTTACATGCCAAGAGGCAAATTAAGGTACGCATTCCATCTTATAGGTAGAAACTATACTAAATTGTTCTTTCAAATTTTCTCTTTTTAAAATTTTGTCTGATTTTATCATCGAAAGGTCCACCGGTAATAGTTACTGGCGAGTATCTCACCCCCTTCTTGTGTAGACACATTGACACGCATTGAACTGTTCAACCATCTTGAATGACTACTGTAAATCCCTAACTGAATCACCTATATATACATATATACACATATATGATCCAAGCCAATAACCAACACACTAATCATCAAAATAAAAATAATAAATAGAATTAATCACCAAAATTTATAGTTCTATAAATTATAAATCAATACATCTAACAAACTGATCATACTTACCACCACAAGTATAAAAAAATTCCGTTTCTCTGATGTGGGTTTCTCTTCGCGATGGTTCTCTCTCCCCCGAAGAACAGTCTCTCTCTCGCTCTCGTTTTCGACTTCAGAGTCACCGCTTGTTTCTTTTTTTCTTCTTTCTTTCTGTTTTGTTTCTGTTTCTTTTATTTTGGTTCATCAATCCTCCTCGTCTAATAAACACACGCACACACCCAGCACACATGAGTAAGTCTACTTGCACAGCTCTGTTTCACATAATGAAGCACAGATGCTTATGTGGCGAATCCAACTCATCAAGAAGACTCTCATGGACTTTTCATCTTGTTTCATTTGAATTTCATTTCTATGGTCAAACACGTCTTGGACATCAGATTTTTAAAAAAATTTAAGAGTGGATGATTTTCTTTTTTTATTTTATTGAAATATTTAAAATATTCTTAGAGTTTGTTTGGAATAATTTTTAAGTTGACTTTTTTTTTTTGTAAAAAAATGACTTTTAAGCTGTCGATTTCAAAAAAAAAAAATTAACTATTTTTTTTATATCTTAATTTAAGGAAAAAAAAATCAATACGTATCCCAAATACCTTAACTTTTTAAAAATAAAATTATTATAATATCTTTACGTACAAAAGTCAACCTGGCCTACTCACAAAAAAAAAGAAGTCATGGTAATATTCCATACACGACAACTTAAAAACTAAGACTTCGTTTATTTCGATGTAAAATATTTTACTTATTTTTTATTATTTGATTGATAATACCTATAAAATATTTTACCTCATTGGACTAAATTTGACTTACAAAAAATTAACTCATAAATTAATTTTGAAATTGTACATTCGCACACCTTCACCCAATTCTTTCACATAATTCTTTCTATATTTTGTCATTCTCATAGTAAATGAGAATGCATGAAAGAAAGATAATATGAGAACGAGTGAATGTGATAGAGAAATATAGAACTAGAGATTATTCATGGTGGCGATTTCTTTGATTTTCTTCATTGAAAATATTTTTCAAATGTTAACAAAATACTAAAAAATACAAGTAAAAAAATTATTTTTATAAAATTATTTTACATATAAAATATTTTTTATGGTAAAATATTTTATGTTGAAACAAACGAATCCTAAAAGTAAGGACATTTTAGACATTTTAATAAAAAGTAAAAGAATAAAAAGCAACTACAACTTAATTTTTGTTTTTAAATGTAGTGCATATGAGATATTGAAGTGCTTAAGATGTCTAAAAAGTTTAGTTTTTAATACGTTTATCATTTTCATTAAAAAGAGAAATTAAAAAAGTTGGATTGTTTGAGATAATTTTTGTAACAATTTTTTTACTTTTTTATTTTTTTACTTTTTATTATAATGTTTAAAATGTACTTACTTTTAGTTTTTAAGTTACAGTGTTGAGGATATTATCACGATTTTTTTGTGTGAGTAGATCGGGTTGACTTCTGTAAGTAAAGATATTATAATAATTTTATTTAAATATATATTATAGAGAGATCTCATTGAGTTGAGCCTACTCAATGAGTTGGATGTGCCACATAACCAACCATCTGTGTTCCGTTATGTGAAAAAGAGCTGTGCATGTAGACTTACTCAGCACACATACACTACCACGTGTACACAGCACACCACCTCCACCATGCATCTCAACAGCACATCATTTTCCACTTTCTTTTTCCCTTTTTTTTTTTCATCTAACAAAACTTATATTAAATATTTATTCTCTTTAATTTAGTTTAACTAACTATATTTTTTTAACACACAAAATTACCATCAAATTATTATTATTCTTTTATTTATTTTCAAGTAACTCACTCATGAAAAAAATAATGCTAAATAAATAATTAATTTGAGATGGATCTCACATTAAATCCTAATACTGAAAACTTTTTTTTTTGAAAATATTTTTCCCATTTTAGCACATTTAAGAAAATAGCGTATGGGATTTTCATACTTAGATCTACTGTGCAAAACTCTTTTTTATTAAATATAGATTTGGGAGACGTATAAAGACTTTAAGTTAAATGCTTAAAATGATTTTAAGTTAAAAAATAAAATTTTATACTTAAAGTTGCTATAACTTTTAAAATTTATTTTTAGATAATTTTATATTCAAAAAATATATTATTTGATAGATTTTGACGAGTACATTTAAAAATATAATTTTTATAAAAAATAATTTTGTATAATAAAAGTTATGATATTTTTAAAAAATATAATTTTTTTTTGTAAAAAGTGAAAAGGTTAAAAGTTTTTGAGTTGAAAAACAAAACTTTTTAAAAATTTAAAATTTAAATAAATAAGCAAAAAATATGGTTCAAAGTTGGTTGCCAAACAAGGCCTTACGCTAACTAAAATTGATATAAAATCTTTTGGAACCAATCCCCATTTTTTTATTGGTAGGAATCGATATATGATATTAATTTTTCTCAACTTCAAAAAGTTCACAACCAAAAATAAAATGGTAGAGTATAAAATTAATATATGTCTTATTATATAAGCCATATATTAATATCATATATATGGGGATATATATTAATTTCTGCTAAGAATATGATAAAAGTTTTTAAAAAATGGCATAGAATCGTAGAAAGTGCAATAAATAGAATTAAAATTGATCTTAAATTTTATTATTTTTATTTTAGTTTGAAATACATCTTTATAGATTTTGATTTCATTTTTTTATTGATTTATTTTTTACAATGTAATTATTAATTATTTTTTACATTGATTTCATCTTTAGTGAATTTTTTTCATCATTTAGTCAAATTATTATACTTTTTAGACTTCTCTCATTGAGATGAATCGAAAAAATAAAATTTTTTTAATCAAAATATAAAAAAAAATTTAAAAAATAAAAATAAGTAAAAATAAGTCAATAAATCAAATTTTATGTTGTTTAAACTAAAATAAATAAAAATAAGTCAATAAGCTAATAAATAATATTTGCCCAAACATGACCAATATAGATTGAAGGATTAATACCTTATAATTATTGTTAAATAAGTTAGATGATAATTAATTAATTATTTACTTTTTAATTTTAAATTATGGTGTTTATAATAACAACACAGACCTTTTATTTTAAGAGTATAAAAAGTTTTTTTTATTAAAAGTGACAACAACACGATCTTTGTATTTTTAAGAGTATAAGGAGTTTTTTTTATTAGAGTATTATATTTATTTTATTTTAAAAAATAAATTGTTTAGATTGCTTAAAAATAATTTCTTAAAAATAATGTGAAAAAAAATTAATAATACGTTTAATTTTAAACTTAGATACTCCAAATAAAGGCATATCCTTCCAAAGTCAAAATCAAATTTAACGGAATTCATAATTATTCGGTGTTTTTAAAGTACTATATTACAAATTTATATAGTACTCTTATTTAATATAACAACAATAAATTTTATAATAAAAATATAATAATTTATATTTATTAAGTAATTAAAAAATAAATAACTCATATTATATAAATTATAATTATTTAATTATTAAAAATATCATCAACCATCGCCTAAGTATTAGTTCGAAAGTACCTTATAATTTTCCTACTTCTCCTTGCACTTTAGCGTCGGCAGGTCGGTAGACCGGAACTTGGAAGATTCCAAGAGGTCCAAGTGATCATAACATGTACTGTTACAAAGAGGATTTTTTATTTGGGAAAACACAAGTTCTAATCACCTCCTTCATTGGATAATTTAAAATTAAAAAAATGTTAACTACTTCTCATTGTACTATTAATATTAAGTAAAAAATATATAAATATTTGCATATAATTTATTAATAACGGCAAAAATGGTAAATTTCATGTACATTAATATTGATGTTATTTAAAAAAAAATATAGGTACCTATAAAATAATTCCAAAATCTTATCATAAATTTAAAATAAAATATTAGTGTTTGTGCTCGCATGCGATGCGTGTGTACTGTTAGTATTCGTATAAAAATATTAAAAAACTCATGTAATAAAAATAATTATATTATGCATTATAAAAATAAAATACATAAATTACAAATTATGAGAGTTCAAGAATAATAAAATTTTAAAATAAAATAAAAGTATAATAAAGAAGAAAGAGTGTTGGTAGTTATGTAACTATTACCATTGATTTTTAAGCTTTAAAATTTAAATAATTATAAAATAATTTTAAAACAAAAAATACAATTATTTTCGAAAAGACTAAAATGGAATATATCTTTTTAATAATAATATAGATATATAAACCTATTTGAGTGTAGGGGTGGGCAATGGTCAGCCTGGGTTGGTTTGGTATTTAACTCAAAATTGAATCGATCAAGGTCGATTTTAAAATATTAAATTTAGAATTAAATTATTCATACTTTAAAACCAACTCAATCTAACATAACCCAAATAAACTCGAGTTAGCTTGGGTTTAAACTACTGTTTAATTAAATTATATTTATTTAATAAAATATTTTAAAGTAATAATATATGTCTTATTATATAAGCGTCTTAATTTTTTGTATAAAATTTCAAAACGAGTGGCTTAAATTTTATTTTTTTTATTTTTAGTTTACACGTATTTAACTATAATTAAGGGCACAAATAATATAAGTAATACTTTTATATAATTTATATATTATTTTTCTGTTCTCGAGTTAGATCGGTTTAAAAGGCTCTTAATTCGAGAACCAAACCAACTAAATCGATTTAATATTTTTAAGATTCAAGACCTAATTTATTATTTGACAAAACCAAACAAAACCAATTTATTAAATTAAATTTATGAATTTTTAGGATATATTAGAGGACCCTACCTGATTGTATGAAATTCACTTAGGTGGGTAATTCTCTCCTGATCCTTTTCGTTCTACTATTCGCTCCATGCTCCTGACCATGCGACGAACTCGTATAAAAAGACCAAAAAAAAACAAGGCCGCTGCATCAAAAGCCAGATATTACACGTGTACGTTGGATATTGCCCCACGCGTACGTCCAATATAAAATACCAAAGATATTTTCGTAGCCGATTGTCTCACTTTTTGGATTCTGCCACGTAGTCTCAGATATTTCGTGCCACGAAAAAGATATTTTCGACGAGGACACGTGGCCGAGGTCGCCACTACCATCGATGCGACTCCTCGATTCCTCAACACGACCTCCCCGCAATATTAAAACCCTCACCCAATCAGATCAGGACGCGTGCTCTATTCTAAGTGCTTGATATCAGCTGTTCATTGTCGACTCATTGTTCGACACGTGTCCCCATGTAGATATATATAGAGAGCTATATATGGAAGTGGGTTCCTGCCGCCTTGCCTGAAATGCCAGAACACTGTCGGAAAATGAGTATTAATCAGAGACCGAAACTGAACACGAACGGCGACGGGTCCGGGTCATCCGACTCGGGTATTCTCAACGAGCGGGTACTCGTCCTTGTCTTCGAGTCGATTAATTGGGACATCCTCGTGCTCTGCCAGGCGGCGTCAGTGAGCCGGAAGCTCCGCGCCGTGGCGAAACGACTTTTGTGGAGGGAAGTCTGCGTGTACCGCGCGCCGCGCATGGTGTCCACATTGACCAACGGCTGCCCAAACAGCCGAATCGGGGGCGGCTGGCACGCCGTGGCTAAGCTCCTCTTCTTCTGCTGCGGCTGCGAGTCGACTCAGCATTTTCCCGTGGCTCAACCGTCGCCGGGCCATTTCGCCAAGGCGTCCCGGTTTTCGAAGACGTCGGGTCGGAGCTTCTTGATGAAGAAATGCAGGAGCGATCTGCTGTACGTGAGCGACCCGTGCGAGCATCCACGTGGCCGGGACGTGGAGGATGATTTAGGGATTTATAGAGGGATATTTCGGGGATTTATGAAATCAAGGACGAGGGCATTTCTGATCGCTCGGCGGGTGGAGCTGGAGGAGAGAGTGAGGTGTCCTTATTGTGGGGCCCGAGTTTGGAGTATGACAACGGCTAAGCTCGTGCCAAAGAGCGCGGCTAAGAGGCTCGGGTCGACCGATGGTGGGTTGGAGTTTTTCGTGTGTGTGAATGGGCACTTGCACGGGACGTGTTGGCTAATCCCTCTGTCGTCGGATGAAGTCGATACGGAAAAGGACGATGGTGATTACGGAGAGAGTGATGACGATGACGAGACTAGTGGGCCCAGTAGATATGATCCGATGGATGGAGTTGGAGTTGATGATCAGGTGTCCAATGGTAGCAATAATAGCTCGGTGGGGGAGATTATTGTTGGAGATGGACCGGCATCTTGAACTTGAACGGTTCAGTTATTCTTGGACCGGGTTTTGGTTTGGCGGAGCATGTGCCTCTCATATCTTGTCACGCGAGTATTAACCAATTTCTCACATTTTTTCATGAGTAGAGATTAATTATATATATTTCTGTTTTAATACATTAAAAATTGTTTAGCATTTTTAATTTTTTTTTATATAATTAAACAATTTTTAATGCATTAAAATAGAAGACATTTGCTTGTGACTGTGTAGGATTGCAAAATATTCTTGGCTTAGGAGTGGGTTCCATGTGGATATATGTGGCAAACTAAAAAAACTCAGATAATGTTTTCTTTCTTATGTAAATGAGGTCCATGACTCTTTTTGCACATGATGTATTTTTTTGTGGTTCATTAATAAAGTTATTCATTCATCTTTTGTATTTAATACTATGAGAAGAGAATATATATCAACTCGAAGGATTTGTTGAGCATATAAAGCTTAAGGTTTGATTCAGTAACATTTATTATTCATTTTAATTGTTTTCATTATTGAAATGTAGAATTAATTTATTAAAGATTAATTAAGGTGTTCATAAGTTGATTCGGACATCATAAAATATAAATAAATAAAAAAACTTACTATGTACAATCTTTCTTCTTCTTCTTCTTTTTTTGTTTCTTTTTCAAATCGGTTTATTTTTTGGGATCACTAAGAAATTAGTTTTTTTAGTTAAAGTTCAGCTTTAAATATGCAGTGTTTTGAATTCTAAATAAAGCTATTAATTTTTCCGACATTAAAAAAAACAAATATTCTCATAAAAAATAATCTAACATTTTTTAGAATAAAATAAAATAATTAAATAGAAAATATTTAATTGAGGTAACCTTTTAGTTTTTTTTTTAAACTTTTTGAGAATAAAGCTGACTTTTTTTCTTGGGAGTATAAAAATAATTCCCAAACAAGCTTTTTCTTTCTTCTTCTTTTTTACACAACAAATAGTATTGTTATTTACTTCCATCATAGCTGCATTTTCACCATGTTTGGATGAGTTTTATTTAGTTTTTGTATATTTTAAATTTTTATTAAAATATTAATACCAAACACTGAAAATAAAGAATTAAGTCGAAGCTCAACATTTAATACTCCCATATGAAATAAAAGGAATAGAAATTCAATTACACATATCATTCTACTTTATTTTGTTTTCTTTTGTCATTTTAACAAGTCCTGAATTTGTAAAAGGCTTTCAAATCTAACCGTCATTTTGTGAGTTCTATTGTTAGTGAGTTGATAAATTAATTTGCTCTTCACTGAAAATTGCTCTATGTTGAAAGATTGTGGGAAAAAAAATGGACAATAGGTGAGTTCGTAGACGTATACACTAATTGTTGAACTACGTAAATATTATATGTCGCGAACTTGTGATAATTTCTCTTTCTCATTTCTTCTTTTGTGGTTAGTAATTGATTCACAAAACTTGTCGATAGGATTATCATGATCAAATGCTCGACAACTAGTATTTGAGCTGTTAAAACAAAGTTTTAAAATCTCTATACTTTAGAGATAGAGTAATATAAAATTCAAGATATAAACTATAATAAAATACAAAAATAATAATAAGATAAAAAGATATTACCTGTGAGATTGTGAGGCGTGTTGAACACTGTTTTAAAGCTAATATTCCTCCTCACGTGAAGGCTCAAATGGAGTGTATCAACTCCAAGGTATAACCCAATTGCTCACAAGCGTTGCTCGTTTAGTATTTACGTCCATTAAGAGAATATGAATGAGTCACGAATCAAAATTACCCACACAATATAAAAGACTAAAATAATACCATAAAACACTTTTTCTTTCTTCTTATGTTTCACCATTTTCCTCATATTCAAAAACCTTAGAATGTTTGACTATTTATAGAATAGAAAAATAATATAATAAATTATGAATATTAATAATATTAATGTGTGATAATGACCCACATAAATTCACCAATAATTATATAGAATAATGATGATTTATTATTCATAAAATAAATTAACTAATGACTATTTAAACCACATTACAACTCTACATAAATATTATAACTCCCAAATAATTAAATTTTTATTTTTATTAAAAATCTCCAACATGAGCTTCGAGTTTTTGAAGTTGAAGAACATAACATAGCAGAAGAAGAAAATATTAAGGTTGAGAAGTTCAATGGCTCAAACTTTGCTATCTACAGAATATAGATCGAAGTTATTCTATATAAGAGTATTCTTGTGCTGGCGTGACTATAACACAAAAGAATGAAAGTATTAATAAGTTATTGAAAGAACATATTGGTATAGCAGATTTGTTTTTCGAAAGTTTGTCGATTAATATAATAAGTCCGTACGTGGCTAATACGCGTTTAAAGGAAAGAGTAGCAGAAAATAAAACATATTTTTGTATGCTTTTTAGCTGCTTCACGCTATATAGACCAACTAGAAATCAAAATAGGTGATGTTTATTTATTGATTTATTATTAGAATTGAAAAAGAATGATGGGACAGTTCGTACATATAAAGCTATAGAAATAGTGAGTCAAAAAAGAAATTTGCATACAATCATTTGGAGCAATCAATATCATGCATTTATAAAAAATTTGAATTTATTGGCATTCTTTGCTCACTTACATTAAAGTTGTTTTGCAACTTACAGTAGGAATGTTTGCCACCCCAGTATGAACCATAATGATTGTAAATGAAGATGTTTTTACCTTTACAAAGATTTAATTTTCAACCATTTTGATCCATAGTTCACAGTCCGTTATAGTGAATTGTCACATATTTTACAAAAAATTGTGACTAAGGGTTCCAAACTTTCAAAAGTGTTTTCTTTAACAAAGACAATATTGCTAGAATTAGAAGTAAATGTTGAGTCACGAACAAATTTTAAGATAAACACATGCAGACCACATTAAATACACAAAATACTTCAAGATTTTAAGATTTTGCCAAAGATGCACTACTATATATGAGACGCAACAATCAACAATGTCGAGGTGAGCCTAAGAAATTAAAAAAGGAAGAATTCATTGGAAGTTAAAGTGCGAATGAAAACTTCATATAAATAAAATGATTAGTGGTTAAATACTTGTACATAGTTGCATATTTTTTTAAGATGTATGTAAATTAATACATTTTATATCATTTGTATTTTAAAAATATAATTAATTTTTCATGCCGCAAAGAGATGGATTTTTTCACAACTCAATCTATGCCAAAAGCATCTCAATCATCAATGGTTTCTTTAACTCATTTCATTTTCAATAATACCTTTTTACAGTTATATGTAGTATTAAATTTATTAATTGTTTATACTCTATTATATAGGAGATATTTAGATTAGGATAACTATCACACCCTACTCCAGAAGTAGCTATATAATATTTTCTAAACAGAGACCCATTTATAACAATTAACTTGTGCATAATACTAATAAACATAAAAATAATCTCATTCTTTTATAAAAATTTAACTCATACCCATCAAACTAATAGTAGATTAAATATGTAAAATTTTTATCTCACAAATATATATATATATATATATATATATATATATCACACA
>JAOTRH010215319.1:0-41642 GCA_034768845.1 Heliamphora exappendiculata | reverse complement strand
ATAGTCCTTCCGTTCACAAGGGCTGAAAGGCAAGTTACCATTTCCCATCCCTCGCTTCTTTCAAACTCGCCCAAGCAATCTTCCCCAGGGAAGCTATCTCTGTATCCTCTTCTTCATCATTAGCCAATTCGTCCGACCTTACTGCTATTTCTGAAATGGTAAAATGGAAAGCTCCCACCACCGACCTAATAGAGTTCCTCACTATTGGGGGCTCTAAAAAGAAAGTGACAATCGCAACTACTGCTCGGGAAGAAGAAATTTGCCGAGAAAAAGCCACAGACCTTGCTGCTGAACTCTCACAAGCGACCTCGGAAGGGGGAGAGTCAGGTCTCAGCATCCACTGAAGAGATTAAATAAGGTTGGGAGCTCAGAGCCCTGCACTGCCAAGGAGAAAGACTTGGCAAAAGGGAGGGAGAAGGAGAAGGAAAAAGACAAAGGAAAAATGGTGGTGGACATCCCCGAGGAGCTCGTGCCATGGACCCCCGAGTTGAAAAGGGGAGGACAGCTAATTACTATTGAAAACAAGGTCGGGTCTCCCAAGACAACCTTTGGCTTGTCTAAGGCTCTACTTCTCCCATCTGACATGGAGGAGGTCCATCGGTTCCCTCATGACAAGCTCATAAAATCTTCAATTCGGCATTCAGTTCAGGTAGCTGAGTTTCTTCTTTCCTTTTTTCCTAGTCTTTTTTCTTTCACTAAGATTATACTGATTTCTTCTTTTTTGTTGCAGAGCCTCCAACGCCTAGTGGTGGTGATGGAGAGGATCGAAGCTCAGGAAACCAAACTCAAAACTATGTGCAAGGAGAACTACTCGTACCTCAGTAAATGAGCAAGCTGGAGGCGAGTCTCCGGGAGAAGGTCAAAATCATCGAGATACTGCTCGGGCCCACGCATCCGAGCTAGAAATCTCCGAGCTTGCCCTCAAGAGTCAAGTGAAGGAAGGAGAAGAAGCCCTAGCTACTGCGAGGGATAGTCTTGAAAAGGCTGAATTTGAATGAGCTAAGGTCGTTGATGAGGCCGAGAAGGCCTATGCCGAAGGGGTGACTAAAGCCACCAAGCTATAAGGGCCAGCTTCCCAAACTCCAAGACATAATATTTGGAGTGGCTTGGGAAGCTGCCTTAAAAGCTACAGGGGTTGAGGAATCCTCCCCCTTGTACTCTGAAAGTCCTCTACCAAGCAAGCAGTCCAGGGAAGGAGAAGGAGAAGAACAAGAAGGGACTACTGAGGATCTCAAGACCAGGGCAGATGATGGGGCACCTCACGAGACCAAGCAACCTTCTGCTAGCAATGTTCCAGTCCCAGGTGGTGATTCGGGAGCCTACGAAAAAACGGTGGAAGAGTTCTTAGCCTCCCCTTATGAGGGTTTTTTTTATTTTCGTTCTCCTTTGTAAGGCCCAAGAGCCTCTTTTTGCTTAATCGTTGTAGTGCCTTTTAGGGCTTTTGCTGTACTTATAAGGGTTTTTGCCTCTTTTTATGAAAAGCAGCTTTTTATTCTTCTGAACTATGTATTTGTAATTTATTCGGGCTTTATACTTGGTACTTGGTCATTAGACTTACAAGTCTAGCTTAAGTTTCTAAGATCAGCCATTATTAATCTTAGCCTTTCCTTCCAAGCATGGGATATGTCCTTCCATGCTCGGGGTTCTTTAACTTGGATAAATTTCGAACTTTAATTTAGATTTTAACTTTTTAATAAAGTTAGCTCTATATTCCTTTGAGCTAGGGATTATCTTCCATGCTCGGGGATTTTTAGTTCGGATAAACTTCACACTTTAATTTAGACTTTAACTTTTCAATAAAGTTAGCTCTATATTCCTCTGAGCTAGTGATTATCTTCCTTGCCCTTCGTTCTTCGACTAGATCTAGATCTCTTTCCACGGTGCTCACATTTAGTTCGGGGCAGCATACATTTGTTCGGATAGTGGGTAATCCAACCTCTATGGGGATTACTGCCTCAACCCCATATTCCATGGAGAAAGGGGTTTCCCTTGTAGACCTCCTGGGAGTCGTTCAATACATCCACAGGACTGAGGGCAGTTCTTCTACCCATCTTCCTTTTGCAGCGTCCAATCTATTCTTAAGCCCATCTAGGATGGTCTTGTTTGTCACTTCTGCTTGTCCATTACTCTGTGGATATGCTGGGGTGGAGAAGTAGCTCTTGATGCCCAGCCCTTAGCAGAAATTCTTGAACACTGTACTGTCGAATTGGGTACCATTGTCTAATATAATAGCTCGGGAAATCCAAAACCGGGTGATGATATTCTTCCACGTAAATCTATTGACATCAACATCTCCGATGTTGGGTAATGGCTCTGCTTCAATCCACTACGTAAAATAATCAGTGGCGATCAATAAGAACTTCCTATTACATGTGGCCTTAAGAAAAGGGCCTACGATGTCAAAACCCCACTGAGCAAATGACCAGGGGCTTGTCAGAGGTGAGAGATCTTCAGCGGGAACGTATATGTTCGAGCTGAACCTCTAACACTTCTAGCATTTTTGTACATGCTGTCCAGCGTCTTTTTGCATATACGGCTACCAATATCCATGGGAGATTGCTCGATGAGCCAATTACCTTCCACCTGTATGACTTTCGCAAACTCCTTCACGAATTTCGAACAAAAGATCATGAACATTGTTCGGGTGTATGCAGAACAGATATGGTCCGGTGAAAGATTTTTTGTACAAATCCCCCGAGCTTGAAACCCAAAACCTAGGTGCCTTCCTTCGTATCATCTGAGCTTCCTTTTGGTCGAAAGGCAGTTCATCCTTGGTCAAGTAGTTCTTGATGGGATGTTTCCAGCTTGGTCCCAATTCCGAGCAAAGGACCTGCGCTTCATCGGGCAATACTATGCTCGGCTACTGAAGAATCTCCACGCTAATAGTACGTGTTCCTTTGGGGATTACCACATAAGCTAGGCAGGCCAAGGAGCCAGCATGGTAATTTTCCTTCGAAGAAAGTTGAGTTATCTCAATGCATGAGATGTCTTTGGCCAGCTCCTGAGCTTGCTTAACACATGCCAACATTCTTTCATCTCTGGTTACATACTCTCCCTTGATTTGATTCACTACCAGCTGTGAATCACAATAAATCTTCATTTTATTTGCTCCTAATTCTTTGACATCTCGTAGTCTGGCCAAGAGGGCTTCGTATTCGACTTCATTATTTGTGGCCTGAAAATTGAGCCGTATTGCCCTATCTATGAGAATTCCTTTAGGGCTGTAGAGGACGATGCCAGCCCCTGCCCCTTTGTTACAGGACGAGCCATCGACGTATAATTTCCATAATTCTCCATTGTTATCTTCTCCTATGGCAGCGTCTTCAGGAATCTTTTTAGGGACCGTTTCATCGGCGACTTACCCTCCTGCCTTAGGTGGTGCTTGGTCAGGACATTCAGGGCTAAACTCTGCGATGAAATCGGCCAAGATCTGTCCCTTAATGGCCATCCTTGGGCAAAATGATATATCATGTTCCCCAAGCTCCGCTGCCCATCTTGCAACTCTTCTCAGAAAGTCAACTTTTCTTAGCAAGGCTTGAAGTGGATACTCAGTGAACACTCTTATCGGGTGTGCTCTGAAGTAGTGCACCAACTTCCTTGACACGATGATAAGTGCAAGTGTTAGCTTCTCTAGTGGTAAATTCCTTATCTCTGGGTCAAGCAAAGCCTTACTTACATTGTAGATTGGCCTCTGGACCTTGTTTTCTATCCTCGAAAGAACAGCACTGACCGCCCTTTCTGATACTGTGAGGTACATGAACAAAGTCTCTCCACTCTTCGGCATTGTCAGAGTGGTGGAGAAGAGAGATAGGTCTTTAATTCAACAAGAACTCATTCACTTTCCTCATCCCACACAAACTGATCGGCTCTCTTTAACACCTTGAAGAACGGATGATACCAATCAGATGCTCGACTGATGAAATGGTTTAGTGCCGTGGACATTCCTGTTAACTTCTGTACCTCCTTCAGATTCTTCGGGCTCTAGAGGTTTTGAATAGTGGCGATCTATTCGGGGTTTACTTCTATCCCCCTGTGGGTTACCAAAAAACCTAAAAACTTCCCAGAGCTCACACCAAAGGCACACCTAGAAGTGTTAAGCCTTAGTTTGTAAGCTTTGAGGATTTCAAAGGTCTTCCTCAGGTCGTCTAAATGATTGTTCGGATGCTTAGTCTTCACCACCATATCGTCGATATAAACTTCCATCGTGTCACCAATTAATTCCCCGAACATTTTTGTGGCTAGTCTCTGGTAGGTGGCCCTTTCATTCTTTAAACCAAAGGGCATCACCCGATAACAGAATATCCCCCGAGGAGTTATGAGAGTCGTTTTCTCCATGTCAAGGAGGTATATTGCTATCAGGTGATATCCTCTTATGCCCTGCCGTAGAAGTTCACGCATACTCGTCACTTCTCGTCCTTTTTCTTGACCACCACAGTATTGTCTAAGCAGCTCGTAGTAGACTTCCTTGATGACTTCGGCTTCCTTCAAACACTGCATTTCTTCAGGTTTCTGCATTATCGACTTCTTGGAGGATCTACATTTAGTCGGTGGCTGATCACTTCGGGGTCAATCCCCAGCATTTCATAGGGCGTCTATGCAAAGACTTCTTTGTTTTCCTTTAAGAACTTCATTAGTTTGGATTCCTCTTGTTCGGTCAAGCTTGACCCGAGCAAGAATAACCGATCTTCATCTTTCGGACCAACATGGACCTTCTTCAAATCTCCAATTACCTTCTTTTGGGTTGTTCAGCTGTAGTCATAGATGGTGGGACCGTCATTGATTTCCACGGTTTTTACTTCGAGATACTGCTCTCTTTCTTTTATCGTGGCCATAAAACACTGTCTCGCTGCCTGTTAGTCCCCCTTGATCTCGACCACCTCTTTCCCCATTTGGAACTTGAGGGACTGATAGTAAGCAGATGGGACAACCTCCAAGCTATGTATCCACGTCCTACCCACTATGGCATTGTAGGAAAAGGGCTGGTCGACAACAAGGAACTCATTATTCACCGTTACCGGTCCTGCCTTCACCAGTACTGTGATCCTTCCTACTGGCCATACAGAGTCTGATCCAATACCGATCAACAGAGTCATACATTTTTTGAGTGTTGAATCCTTCAATCCAAGTTTTTGGTAAAGGCTATAGTACATGATGTCGACCGAACTACCTTGGTCCACCAGGATCCTCATTACATCGTAATCGGTAATGCGAAGGGTTAGTACAAGGGCATCATTGTGCGAATGCTGCACCCCTGCAAGATCATTATTCGAAAAGATGACCCCTTGTGTGTGCGCCTGATTGAGGCGATCATCAATTCTTCGGCATTTGTTCTCATCCACCTGCAGCGTGTGAGCTAGGGTTCTGATCTAATGTCGGACTACTGCTCGGGTTAAGGGCTCCATGGTACCATGTATCACCTTTACAACTCCAGGAGGGGCATCTCTCGGTTCGGCCCTCCTTTCTGAAAGATGCCCTGCTCGCACCAAATCCTCCAAGTGTCTCTTGAATGTTTGACATTCACCATTTAGATGCCATGATCTTTGTAGTAGAGACATTTCATCTTCGAATCTCTTCTACTTGGGTCGCCGATCAATTTGGGTGGCCACTGGAAGTATGGCTTGTCCTTGATTTAGTCAATGAGCTTGTGCAAGGGTTCCTTGAAGGCAGTCTGCAATGCTCGATAAGCCTTAGATTCCCTTTTCTCCTGGGGATCCTTCTTCGGCTTTGTGTCTTTCTGGCCCTTCTCTTTCCTTTCTAACTGTTTCACATAGGCCACACTTTGCTCGGCCTGGCTTGTGTCTTCTTCAACCTTAGCATGTAGTTCTATTTTTACCATCAATTCATACAAACTTAATACTGCTTTCTTAGTTAGGGACTGCCTTAGCCTGCTCTGATGTGGCAATCCAAGTTTGAATGATGCCACTGCTAATTGTTCGCTGCAATCCTCGATCTCAGTGTAAACTTTCCAGTAACGTCGAGCATACTCCCGAATAGTCTCTCCTTCATTCTTCCGAGAAGATAACAACATATCAATAGTTTTGGGCTGCCTACTATTGATGATAAACCTAACAATGAAGCCTCAACCAGTTGCTTCCAACTAACCACCGAGTGAGGTGCCAATTTGTGGAACCAACTAATGGTTATTTCCCCATATTGGAGGAAAACATGCAACAAAGAAGTGCATCGTTCCCACTCTAGAGTGTCATAACTTGCCTATGCTGTCTGATAAGACTTACTGGGTCTGTCCTACCATCGTGCATCTCGAACTTCGGTGGAGTGAACTTACGAGGTGGATCTGCATTCTCAATCTCCTCGGCTAACGGTGAGACAGAGATCTGCTTAAGGGCCTTTCTTGTAACATCATGGGCTGTTTGGCCCCTAGCCTGCTGAATTCAGGCATCCATCCTTCTTTCCAGCCAAACCCGAAGATCTTGGTTGACATCTTGTTCGAGACTAACCCCTTTTAGTGGGGCTATCCAAGCATATTCTACTTCAGGAGTTTCAGTTTGTCGAGTACTCTTTTGGCTTTCTTTGGGCACTTTTTGCCTTCACCTTTGAAGATGATTTTGGCTGTAAAATTCTCGAATCTGTTTAGATTCCTCTTATTTGGGGCTATCTCGCTGCCTCACGCGAGAATCCCTTTAAGCCTCTTCACCCTAAATCCTCTGTCTTAGTTCCTCAATCTCTCCGTCTCAGTGCATCATTCTTTCTTCTAAATCGTCGATGATTTTATCCCTTCATGCAAGCCTTTCTTCAATCCTTTCCCTCTCTCTGAAAGAGGAGGAAGAAGGGCATTCCCTTCTAGAACTTGTGGAATACCGCAACCGCCTCCCACCATGCGAGGTCCCCGCGCAGTGCCGACAGAGCTCGCGTGGAGCTCTAGTTCCTAGTGGCTAGTTTGGCACCATGAATATTGATCATTGAGGGACATCCTCCTGCTCCCCAGCCTAACTTCTAGCGGCTCTGGTAGGGGTCTGGCTCATGTTTACTTAATTCGAGATTATGTCTTCCCACAGACTGCGCCCAATTGTGCGAGTTATAAATCGTTAACACAATCCAAGCCAATCACTTGGCCTATTTTAGTGATACCGAACAATGATGAGGGAGAGTCGAACTCCTATTACCGAACTCACAAGTCTTGCTTGTACTTGCTCGTTAACTCTTGCAAGGGTGAGAACACTGTTAGTGCTTTCTGGCCAGGTTTGACCGGGAAGTACTCTTACGTTCAAGTTAGACTCCTCTGAAAGAAATTCTAAGCAAGAACTAGAATGAGAATTGCATACCTTTGTACTTGGGGTGCTTGTCCTTTTATAGGGGTCATACCTGGATAGTTGAGTCCTTTTGTGACTATACCACTGATTCCTTGGCATCTAGGATTTTTCCTTATCGTTATAGCATTCCTTCACCATTTAGGATGTCTTTCTGTCTTATCCGAACTTTTTGTTGCGGGGATGGAATTCCTTTGGGCGATAATCTCGCTCAAGGCCTCTTATCAACAGATACAAAGTTATCATGGGTTTTTTCCTTTTTGAAGTGGCCCGAACTAATTATGAGCTGCCCTGTTAGGGTAGCCCGAATATAATTCTTTTAGACTTAGGCTCTAGCCTTCAATTTTAATTATGTTGATCTTTTATCACCCATGATAGTAAGAAATAAGAAAAATTATACTCAATAATCTTGCAATCATGCAAAAAAGAGAACTGAAGAAAACAAAATCAATGAATTGAAAAATAAATCAAATGTTAATATATGCTTACCATAACTACCAACATGGGTTCTAAATCACAATATTGGAATACGCCTATAATTACCAACTAGGGTTCTAAAATCGCAGTACCAAAATATGAATTGGTCTCGTTAACATTGGCAAGACAGTATGGGTCGAAATATTAGCAGATATCGGTAGTGGAAGTTAAAAAACACCCTACATATCAATTGGTATAGGTGAGATGGTCGATATCAAATAGTATAGACCAATACATTTGCAAATATCTGTATCAAACGTCCCAAATTCAGTGCTATGACCAATCTAAAGAACAGATATTTAAAATCCTGCTACCAACACAATCTGGTTAAGGCAAAAGTTCAAGACTTCAAGTCTCTTTTTTTTTCTGTATCTTTTTGGCCTTTTGCAGCGAAAGGAATAACTAAATAAATTTCCATTTTCCTGTTTCTTTTTCGTTTTCCTCTGTTTCTCGTCAACCAAACGGACCATTATAAGAACATTAGAAGGTAAAATGGCACACACACACACACACACACACACACACAGCGACAGACAGAGAGAGGTGTACTTGTAACTTTGAGGCCATTGCTGAGAAGAGAAAGCCGAAAGAGAAGGAGAACTTGATCTTTGAGTACCTTCCTCACCACCAACCTCTTCGTCGCTGCTACTACCACCACCGCCATCATCGATCTTTTTGTCTTCTATATCATCGTCTTCGCCACTGTCCATGAAAAACTGAGACTCTTTCTCTCTTTCCGCCATCAAAATGCCTTCAGAGTTCAGACTTCAATCAACGAAACCTAATATATTTAACACAAATATAATGCTTATACACCTTCTGATATGTGTTTATATATATATATATATATATATATATATAGAGAGAGAGAGAGAGAGAGAGAGAGAGAGAGAGATGGAATAACAAACAAGTTCGAAGGAATAGGAGAACAAAAGGACAAGGGAGAACGAGCTGGACGGACGGAAGACCCTTATCAAGATTTATCAGAGGAGAATGTTGGCTACAATGTCGGATACGTGTATGAGTGAGAATGTAAAGACATTATTATTATGAATATTATTTAATCTCCCTCGACCCTTGTCGAGCCTTGGCTGCTAATTTTTTATTAAAAAATAAGATCTCAATATCTACAATATGTTTTTATAAAGTTTTGTATAAAATAATATAATTAACAATTTATTAAAATTATGAGCACAATTTAAAAAAATTTTAAACCAAATTCAAACTCAAAAATTATTATATATATATATATAATGAAATTCATTATGCTTATGCGATGATTTATACACTGAAACATGTTCTATTCGTAAAAAAAACTTCATGTTTGCAATTATTTTTTATTTTTTATTTTTATTAAAATATTTAATATTTTTATTTTTTGTACCTTAAAGTTTATTTAGTGTGGGTTTCTGGATTTAATAAAAATTAAATTTGAATAATTGAAAAGTTCTTTATGAGAAAATTATTATTTTTTAATTATAACAAATGATACAATTTAAAAAGTATGCTTTTAAAAAAATTACACTATTATATAACTATCTTAGACTTAGTCGCTATTTGGGATATTTAAAAAGTTTAATTTTTATAATACTTAATTTTTAAAAAAATATTAGATTGTTTGGAATATTTTATTTAGAATAGCTTTTATTCACTTTTTATAAAATATCTATGCTTCTAATTGAAATGCCTACAAACTTGACTTTTAAAAAAATTAGTATTTTTTAATTTTAAAAAAAAAGAAAAATTAAATTGTGTGGGATAAATTGTTTAGGATAGATCTCTTTTTTTTGTTATTTATTAAAATATTTAAAATATTTTAATTTTTTACTTTTAAGTTATAGCATTTAAGATATTAACATAACTTTTTTTTTAAAAAAAATAGAGTTTAATTGAGGGTATTGTAGTCATTTTACTCAATACATAAAGTGTTTATGATGTGTAGAAATATTTTTTTCTTAAAAAAAGATGTAAAGGAAATAATAGGTTTTTAGATATTTCACAAAAGCGATAACTTTAAAGTCAACTTTTTTACTAAATAAATTAGCTTTTTAGAGATGCCAACAAGACTAATATGTCCTTATTTTTTGCTTTGAAATTATAGGCTCTGTTTGGAATAATTATTTATTTGCTTATTTTATTTTGTTTATTTTTATTTTTAGTAAATTTTTTTTATCATTTAATTAAATTATTATACTTTTTAAGTTTCTCACCGAGACGAGTTGAAACTTTTTCAAGTTTTGATCAAATTTTTTTACTTTTTTGGTTCATTTCATACAAACAATTAAAAAAATTAAAAGATTCTATCAAAAAATAAAAAATCAAAATCAAAAATCAATAAAACAAAAATAAGAAAAATTCTGAGATTTAATACTAACAGAGCCTATAGTGTTGGGAATATTGAAACAATATTTTTTATTTTTTAATAATATAATTACTTTTTAAATTAAAATATTATAATTATTTTACTAAAAAAAGAATTAAATTATTCCGGATGCTTATAGATATGTTCTTCTTAGCACAAAAAAAGCAAAAAAAATTAGAATAAATTATACCTACACACTTGCATTCTTATCATATATGGCGTTCTATCCCATGCGTTTTATCTCATAATTCTTAAAATTTACACTGCATTCTTCTACTTTATAAAATGGGTAATATTTTTTCCTCTCCGTTAGTATCTGTCTATTAATTTAACAGAAAAATTTGATGTCATCAAAAAATAATTGAAAATGACTAATCTACCATTCTCCTTATTTGCTCACTCTCTCTAATTCTCTTCTCCTCTAATCGGGAATTCTCAATTATGAGTTTGGTTGAATTTTTTGGTTTTTTGATTCAAAGTAGTTTGCGCCTTTTTATGGAGCAAGTTTAAATCTTCGATATGCGCATGGAAAATTGAAGAAATCAGAGCGAATCACTCCAGTTCAGCGAAGAAATCAGAGCGAATCACTCCAGTTCAACGAAGAAATGCAGAGAGTAATGGCGCCGGCGCCGCTTTCGCTGGAAACATCCAGTTCCTTCACTGCTCTACTTTCTAAAGAAAACCCACGATCGAAACAAAACTCCAACGTCTTTCTTGTGCACTCAATACACAAATCCATCTATTTGCAAAATCATTAAAAGCTTCTTAAATTTAATTAGGGTTTCTTAAATCAAAAAAGGTATTTTTGGCGTGGAGAGAAAGAATAGGGACGACGCCGCACGACCGGTTGAAGGTGTTTGGCCGGACCAACACCGCATGACTTGTTGCATTTGGGAGGTGTTTGAGTTGCGACAATTGACGGAACTATACGTACAACGGCGATTAAGGCATATGAGAGAAAGAATAGGGACGACGGTTCAATTATCGAGGGAAGAATAATTTGTCTCCCAGTCTTTCCCTCGACCTTGTTCTGAGCTTTTGTCGAGAGTTTTAGAGTAGTAAAGCTTCTGATCTTCTTCTTCAAAACCATGGCTATAGCTACAGCCAACTCCGATGCCCCCCACGCCGTACAAATCTTTGTAGCCATAACTGAATGGGTCTTATTGGAAAACCACTGTTTCTAACGTCACACTCTCTCTCTCTCTCGCTCTCTCTATCTCTCTCTCTCTCTCTCTTAGTTTGCTTATTGAGATTTGATCTGTGTATGTGTTGGTTGGAGATCCTCCTCTTTGTAATCAAATGACCCACCGCGACGTGATTGAAGATCCTCCTCTTTGTAATCAAAATCCTTAATTTGTTACATGTGTGTATGTATATGCAGTGGTGGTTTTGAATGGTGGTATGTGTATGTATGTATATGTGTGAATTTATTTGTTTGTGCGAAGGTTTGGCGATGATCGAAAGGGGGCGGTGGGGCTTGGGGTCGTCGGTGGGGCCATGGGGGTTGTGGTCGTTGGTGTGGTGGTGAGGGTATAAGCAAATAGAGGACTAAGTGGGTGGAGAGGGGTTGGGAAGAAGAGATTGGGATGGCAGCAGTAATTTTATTAAGGGGGTGTTAATGGTCTTTTTGGTCTTGCCTGGCAGCAGTGATTTTATTAAGGGGTGTTAATGGTCTTTTTGGTCTTGTCGATAACAGTGATATTTGTGAGGGTGCAGTGTAATTTCTAATAATAAAGGGATAGATAGTGATGTATGATAGAAATACAGATGGTCTAAATGTAATTTATTTAAAAAATTAATTTTCTAGAGATGTTAAATGTTTGTTTTTTGTATTATTTTTTGTTGACTAAAATAAAATAATGAACGTCCATAATTAGGAGTTTGATTCCTTAGTTATATCATGACTCATCATTAGGTAGCATTTTATCGCTGAATGGTTAAATTACAAAAATCTTTTTAGAATCCATAATTAGGAGTTTGATTCCTTAGTTATATCATGACTCATCATTTGATAGCATCTAATCATTGAGTGGCTAAATTACAATAATTCTTTCATAATATGATGTCTTGGGCTTGTCATTCACTATCTTGAAAGGGTAATGGCTTGGTGATAGTATTTTGTTTTGGCTTTGAAAATGATGTGCTAGATATCTCTTTTTTTTTAAAAGAAAATATTTTTTTTATAATGAAAAATTTAAGATATCTAAACACATGTGAAAAATGGAGTTCCTATTTGATTTTTCAAAAAAACTAAGAAAAATAAAAAATAGGTCACAAGTCATTTGAACATTACTAGAGAAAAGAGGGTCTAAGGGCTATGATACAACAAGTGAAGGTGGTAAGCACCATTTTCACCAAACTGTTAAGTTGGCATCTACTTTGTTATTATTGGTTCTTATTTTAAAATTTTTAAAAATAATAAATACAGAACGAGAGATTAAAAAGAGTTCATGCAAAAGCAAACAAAAAAACAAAATACTCTCTAAGGAAGGAAAGATCCTACAAGTTATGCAATATGGTTCTCGTATCTAAACATATTGCATTTATTGTTTGAACAAAAGCAAATTAAAACATGCAAAAAGGAACTAAAGATCTTATCAAAAGAATGACAAAAATCCAAAGAGAACATGCTGAATAGTTTTTTTTATCTAACATGCTGCATATAGGTTTAAAACAGAGATAAAAAAATATTTTAGAACATGATTTGCAATACAGGATCAACATAAAGTTTACGGCCATGACAATCGAAGGTCATGACCGTCACAAACAAGAAGAAAAGATCACAGCTGTAGCAACCAAAAGTTGCAACCGTGACCTTATAGAAAGCCTAAACAGATTTTCAATGCACAGTAACCAGATGAGTTCAAATAGACAGAATACGCAGAACTTATCATTTAACAAAAATCATAGTTTAGTTTATTAAAACATGATCAACTAACTATCATTTCGCAAACATCATGGGTCTCTAAACATGGTATATATAATATCAAACAGAGGTAACAAAAAATTCAAACATGATTTTAAAACTACTAGTCTTAATAAGAAATTTATGATTGTGGAAACCAAATATTGCGACTGTGACAAAATATGAAGGAAAGTTCATGGCCATGAAGAAAACAAATAGCAGCCATCATGAATAATTACAAAAGATTACGGTCATGACAATAGAAAGTTGCCGTGGTTAAATTTAAGCAATTACATAGGCATTTTATGTATCTAGTATGTGTAGGTACAAAATATACTCTAAAATACTATTAATAGATCTAACATAAGTCAATTCACGCACTATTTTATTTTACAAAAAGATCTCAAATATACTCATGCTTATCATATTTTCTACTTATTAAAAAAAGCAATATATTATTTGTATTTAAAAGTATTTTGAATCTAATGTAATTGTAAAATTAATTTTATAATAAATAAATCTTAAATTATAAGAATAACAACGCAATAAAAATTTAATAATCTCATTTGTAAACTCTTAACAACGCTGATGATTTTTATTTAGCTCACTCTTAATTTCAATAAAAAAAATTAAAAAGTATATATGTATACATAAACTACAAAATATATAAATTAACTATAATTTTTTAGCAATATGTATGCACACATATTAAAAATATATTTTTAATAAAAATATAAAAAATAATAAGTATAATATGTATATATATATATATATATATAGAGAGAGAGAGAGAGAGAGAGAGAGAGAGAAAGAGAGGTTTGAATTTAAAATAAAAGAAATTAGTATTTTAATGGCAGAGGAGAGCTAGTTTGTAATAGAGTAGAGAAAATGAAAATTGTAAGATTTTTTTAATATAATATAAATTATATTATATTGATACATATGTAATAGTATATTAATATTTATAAAAATGATAAATTTTATCTTTAAAAGTGTTAATATTGAATTTTTTTGTCATGATATATTTAGTAATTAAAGTCAACTAAACTTCCTTTAGCATGATTCATAATAGTAATTGTCACGCCCTAAAATTTAGAATCACGTGAAAAGTCTACCGAACTACTATTTTATAAAAAAAAGAATAGCTTTTTACTCGTAAAACAATCAACCAAAATACAGCATTTAGAATTAAAAAGAGTCCTAACGTTCGTATCTCAGTACAACATACATACTTTTTTCATACATGCATGATATATCGCATCAAGGCTTACAAAATACGCCTCCAAAAACAGGCAACACATGTAAGCCTACATGTTTTCTTAACAAAAATAAAAACTATACAAGGTCTTCCCCCACTACAGGCACCTCTAGATCAACTCCCCGTGATCATCAACACCTTAAAATGGTTTTAACAAATCTTACTGCATGAGTCGAAACCCAATAGAAACAGACTATGATGCAGTAAAGTAGGATATGCAATCACAAAGTATAAAGTTGACTCAACCACATGAGCCTAAAATGGTTATATTTCATAAAATTCCAAGTTTTCCATCAAACGATTTACACGAGTCATAAAATGGTTTTCTATCCTTAAAATTACGTATTTCAACAATGCAAACAACGTTTGACAGTTGAAAAAAAACAGTAACAAAACGTTATTTTTTTCACTCGGATCACACAGCTAAGAAAATTATTCATATGTACCGACTCTGTCACATCATGGACAAAGACAACAGCTATAGATTCCTGCCCATTACTTAGTCCTGAATCATTTAAGACTTGTTAGGTAATGACAAGTTCTATACGGAGTCACAACAATGTAAACCACTTCATTTACGGGCTACAACCGAGGGAAACAAAGCACCCACCACTTCTTTACGGAGACTAACCTGAAGGAACAAAGTACCTACTTGCGCAAGTTTTTAGACTTTCACTGAGGAGCAATGGTGGCCCAATACACCCGCTATCCCGGCACATCTATAGAATTATTTAAAAATTAACCCGTAGCTTGACTATGAAAACATTTCAAACAATTATACATTAATCATGTATAAAAGACCCAATGGCCAACCGTCACGTCATCTATCAATCATGGAGATCAAACAATATTTTCAAAATGTTTTCACCGTTTCTATCAAAACGTTTTAAATCTGAGACTCAACCCCGAGAGTTAGCACTAAACCTCCAAAACATGGTTTTCAAGATATTCATAAATCCTTCATTTTCAAAATCATCTTTTTGAAAATCACAAACATCCACAAGTTCATATCATGTAATAAACAAAAAAAAGCACCAAACATACTTTTTATCCAAACATGGTTTAAATATAAAATACGACAGAGAACCTTGATATAAGCAATGGTCATCCCTCTTAACACTTGCACCTTCGTGTCCAAAATCTTCACAAGTCACTCCTCATAAGTAACATCCTCATCCACCTGCAACTCAGCCCAATCCAGTACATGAGACAGGTCAAGCTCATACTTCCGAAGCATGAAAATGTAAAACACGTTGTGTACAAATGCCAACTGAGGTGATAAAGTTAGACGGTATGCCACCTCCCAATTCTTTTCAAGGATCTCAAGCGGCCCAACAAAATGTGGTGATAACTTCCTGCAACGGCCAAATCTCATCACTCTTCTACGTGCGCGAGACTTTCAAAAACACGTGGTCCCCCACTATAAACTCTAAAGGTCTCATTCTCTGATCAGCATAGTTCTTCTGCCGACTCTGAGTTGTCACTAGACGTTGGTGAATCACGGCGATCTTCTCTATCGTCTCCCGCACCAAGTCGGGTCCCAAAATTGTGGTCTCTCCCACATTTGTCCAACACACCGGTGACTTACACGGCCTACCGTACAAAGCCTCATATGGTGCCATCCTAATACTAGACTGATAACTGTTGTTGTATGCAAACTCTACCAACAGTAGATGATCTTCCCAAGAACCCCGAAAATTAAGTACACAAGCCCTCAACATATCCTCCAAAATTTGGATGGAACGCTCGGACTGACGGTTCTTCTGCGGGTGAAAAGCAGTTTTGAACGTCAAGCTCGCCCCCAAAACCACCTGAAGACTCTGCCAAAAGTGTGATATAAGTACAGGTCTCGATCAGAAACATAGACACAGGTACTCCGTGTAGCCGAACTACCTCACGGACATATAACCTACCCAGTCTGTCCACCGAATCCTTCACACGAATTAGAAGAAAGTGTGCAGATTTCGTCAGCCTATCAACTACAACCCAAATAGCGTCGTGTCCCTTAGGTAATCGAGGAAGTTCCGATACAAAGTTTGTCGTGATGTTCTCCCACTTCCATTCTGATAACGGCAAAGGCTGTAATAATCCTGTTGGTCTCTGATATTTTTCCTTTACCTGCTGATAAGTAAGGCACCGAGAAACGAACTAAATCACGTCCCTCTTCATTTTCTTCCACCAGAACTGATAGCGCAGATCATGATGCACTGCAAAACAAGAATGATGAAAATCATGTAGTACATCCACACGGTACGAATCTGGTACAAATAATCTCCCTGCCAGCCTCAAACTATGATATGGGCTCACAATCCATCCCGCAGTGTCATTTCCACTAGCAATACCATCCCGTAACATCTGAGCCTCCTGATCTGTTTGTTGAACCTCTAGGGCACGTGTAACTAACGCTGGTCGTAAAGCTACTGAAAATAATGTCGCTCCTTTTCTTGTCTCCCCGAGACATAGATCAAACTCCTCAACCTCTCCAAGCATGCCCCATTCTCTTATAGTCATGGAAACTAACGAACCATGAGATCTCCTACTAAGAGCATCGGCCACGACATTGGCTTTCCCCGGATGGTACGGCAAGTCAAAGTCATAGTCTTCCAACAACTCCATCCACTGCTGTTGGCGTATATTCAGGTCTTTCTGTGAAAATAAGTATTTCAAACTCTTGTGATCGAAGAAAATCTCAAAGTGCTCACCACAAAGATAGTACCACCATGTCTTCAAGGCAAAGACCATGGTTGCCAACTCTAGATCATGTGTCGGATAGTTCTTCTCATGGGTCTTCAACTGCCGAGATCCGTAAGCCACAACCTTACCTCCCTGCATTAGAACATAACCCAGACCATCATATGACGCATCACAATACACTGTGTAACCCAAACCTCATTCTAGAATAATCAACACGGGTGCACTAGTCAACCTCATCTTCAACTCTTGGAATGCCAACTCATAGGGCTCATTCCAAACAAACATAACTCACTTTCGTGTAAGACGCATCATCTGCGCAGCAAGTCTAGAAAAATCCTTTACGAACCGCCAGTAGTAGCCTGCCAAACCCAGAAAGCTGCGAATCTCAAATATATTCTTCAGCAGTTTCCATTCCATCACTGCATTAGTCTTCGAAGAATCCACTGACACTCCATCTTTTGACACCACGTGTCTAAGAAATCATACTTCGAACATCCAAAACTCGCACTTCTCAAACTTCGCATATAAGTGATGCTCTCTCAAAATCTGTAGAACAATACGCAGGTGTTCTTCATGCATCTCTCTCGTGGGTGAATAGATAATAATGTCATCCACGAACACAACCACAAAGCTGTCTAGATATGGATGGAAGATACGGTTCATCAAACTCATAAATGTCGCAGGATCATTCATCAAATCGAACAGCATAACCAAAAACTCATAGTGACCATAACGAGTCTGAAAGGCGTTCTTCGCTATGTCCTTGTCCCTAATCCTCAATTGGTGGTATCCTGACCTTAAGTCAATCTTCGAGAAGCAACTTGACCATTTTAGCTGATCAAACAAGTCATCAATCCTTGGTATAGGATACTTGTTCTTCACCGTTACCTGATTTAGCTTCCGATAGTCAATACACAACCTCAAAGACCCATCCTTCTTCTTAGCAAAAAGAGTTGGAGCTTCCCACAACGACGTACTCGGACATACAAACCCCTTATCAAGCAACTCCTGAAGTTATAACTTGAGTTCTCGTAAATCAGCCGGTGCAAAACGGTAAGATGGCATAGAAATGGGAGCATCTCTCAGAATAGATTAATAGAAAACTCTACCTCACGACTTGGTGGCAACTCAAACAGATCGTCAGAAAAGACATCTAGGTAATCACAAACCACTAGAGGAAACTCCCCTCGAATCCTAACCATCTCATCCAACAAGAGAGCAGAAAAGAGAAAATCCAGATTCCCTCAATTTCGAGCAACACCGGGCATAGTCACCAAACCCTCGTCTCGATCGCCCATAAAACAAAAACAAACACCCTCAGGCGTACAAATCGCTACCCTCCGTCGATCGCAATCTATAAAGGCACGATAGGTGGTCAGCTAGTCCATCCCTAGGATGACGTCAAATGTGGTCATGTCACAAATGATGAAATCAAACTCTAAATAACGACCGGTGACCTCCAACTCGTCGGATCTACAAACTCGACTCAACACCACATTCCCATTGACTGGGGTCTCTATGCTCAACACGCTACCCAACGAATCTGTCTCCAACCCTAATACAGATGCAAAAGTAGAGAAAATAAAAGAATGCGATGCTCTTGTGTCGATAAAAACACTGGCCCCATAATCTATATACTAAGAGAGTACATCTGATCATGGATGGAGTAACTGCAGCATCGGGCATGACCGGTGCATTGGAAGCACTGGGATTAGTGAGGACATATGCTCTGCCTTGCGGTGCTCTAGCCTATCCACTGTAACCCTGGGCCGTCGACTGCCTCACAGACTGTACTGAGGCACTCCCTTCTGCAAACCTAGACGTCTGAGCCCTAGGCTGCTAATAAATCTGTTGTCCTTGTGCAGATGGAACAACCGGTGTTCTTGTCATACTCTAAACACTCCCTCATCGAGGACAGTGCCTACAAATGTGACCAGACTGACCGCACTCAAAATATACTAGAGGCTCTCTCCCATGCGACTGCACAGGCGCTGAACTCTGAACCTGGCCCCCTCAGCGAGCACTCCGTTGCATGATGCCCTGGCTGTCTGCATCGATAACAAGTGAACTCTCTCTTCTTCGGTCTTCCCGTTGAGGCCACTGAAGGTGCAAGTGTAGAAAGCTACGGCTGATACGATCCCGCAGGATGAGAACTCGAGTCAGACAACCTCTGGCACTTTTTTCCACGCCCTCAGAACTGTGCATCTCCTCCACCATGTTGGCTCCTACTCTCCCTAACCCTGCGTGTCTCATTTAAGGTATCTTCCACGGTGATGGCTGTCTCCACCAAGTTTGTAAAGATGCGAATCCTAAATGCCGCCACTCTATCTCGAATTGCGGGCCTCAAACCCCTTTCAAATCTTTTTGCACGAAACTCCTCAGTTGCCACAATATCTTGTGCAAACCGGGATAGGTTGGTAAACTTGGCCTCGTACTGGACCACTGTTATCGTCCCCTGAGTAAGGAAAAGGAAGTCCTCCTGGTACTGATTTCTGGAGGTCTCAAGAAAGTACTTCTCCAAAAATACCTTTGTGAAAGCCTCCCAAGTGCCTCCCACTGTAGTCCTGGCAAACTTCCACCATTTATGGGCACCTCCCCTCAACTAAAATGCAGCGAACGTAACTCTTAGTTCATCCTCCACTATTTGAAGCGTATCTAGAATCCCGATCACCAGCTCTAGCTATTTGTGGCTACCGTGGTGTTGGGATCCCCGGCAAAGGTAGGAGGGTCAAGACGTAGAAACTCGCGCATTGTAACTGTCACCCTTGATTCGGGTACGCTCTCATTTCCCCTAGCGATCTCGGCCTGCTGTCAGATGGAGCCTACCATCTCACGCAGGATGTCTACCCCGTCAACAAGTCCTTAGGGAGCATTAGGTTCCCCAACATTTGGGAGTGGAACATCCCTTCGGCCTAAACCACGGCCACGGCCTCGATCACGGCCTCGTCCTCATCGCGTGGACATAACTCTTTACGAAAGCAATATAACAATGTAAGCTTTCATGCATCATGTTATTACTAACTATCATAAAAACATGACACACACAATCATGCTAACACACCAAGAGTATGTAAACACATCACACATATCAAGGAGAACTGACAAGAAAGACATGTCAATTTGGATAACCTACTTAGATTTTTTGTTAGAAAATACGTCGGCCAAACGTATTTCTAACTTGGCTTCCAAATTTGTTAACCCAAACACCCTAAGACAAGACTAATCAATCATAAGGTCCAATCTCCATACTCACGTATACACACGCTAATAAGCTATCATGCTTATATTATAAAAATACTTAAACACATGCAAACAAACACACGCAATCATCTTCACCAGGTGATGCACCCACTTTTCATGACTCTTAGGTATTCAAATCCAGAGCTCTGATACCAAGTTATCATGCTCCAAAATCTAGGGTCACGTGAAAAGTCCACTGAATCACCATTTATAAAAAAGGATAGGTTTTTACTCGTAAAACAGTCAACTAAAATACAGCATTTGGAATTAAAAAGAGTCCCAAGGTTCGTCTCTCAGTACAACATACATACTTTCCCATACATGCATAATATACCGCCTCATGACTTACAAAACACGCCTACAAAAACAGATAACACATGTAGGACTACATGTTTTCATAACAAAAAAGAAAACTATACAAGATCTTCCGCCACTACAGGCACCTCTGGATCAATTCCTCGTGATCATCAACACCCAAAAAAGGTTTTAACAAATCTGACTACGTGAGCCGAAATCCAATAAAAACAGACTATGATGCAGTAAAGTAGGATATGCAATCACATGCATAAAGTTGACTCAACCACATGAGTCTCAAACGGTTTTACTTTATAAAATCTCAAGTTTTTCATCAGACTTACACGAGTCTCAAAATGGTTTTCCATCCTTAAAACAACGCATTTCAACAATGCAAACAACGTTTAACAGTTAAAGAAAAACAGTAACAAAACATTATTTTTTTCAGTCGAATCACACAGCAGAGAAAATAATTCCTATGTACCGACTCTGTCACATAATGGACAAAGGCAACAACTATAGATTTCTACCCATTACCTTGTCCTGAATCATTTAAGACCTACTAGGTAATGACAAGTTCTATACAGAGTTACAATAATATAAACCACTTCATTTACAGGCTATAACCGAGGAAAACAAAGCACCCACCACTTCTTTACGGGGACTAAGCCAAAGGAACTAAGTACCAGCTTGCGTCGGTTTCTAGACTTTCACCGAGGAGCAATGGTGGCCCAATACACCCACTATCCCAGCAAATCTATAGAATCATTTAAAAATAAACCCGTAACTCGACTGCGAAAACATTTCAAACAATTATACATTAATCATGTATAAAAGATCCAATGGCCAACTGCCACATCATCCATCAATC
Source organism: Heliamphora exappendiculata (assembly GCA_034768845.1). Taxonomy (NCBI): domain Eukaryota; kingdom Viridiplantae; phylum Streptophyta; class Magnoliopsida; order Ericales; family Sarraceniaceae; genus Heliamphora; species Heliamphora exappendiculata. Next base: position 20,273 of record JAOTRH010215319.1, on the reverse strand, counting down.
GTGGAGATCCAACAACATTTTCAAAATGTTTCCACCGTCTCTATCAAAACATTTCAAATCTGAGATTCAACCCGGAGGGTTAGCTCCAAACCTCCAAAACACGATTGTTAAGATTTTCATAAATGCTCCATTTTTAAAATTTTCTTTTTAAAAATCATGAATATCCACAAGTCCATATCATGTAATAAACAAAAAAAACACAAAACATGATTTTTATCCTAACAACATCGTTTAAACATAAAATATGACATTTAAACCGACAGAAAAGTGTATAACTACACGTAGTACCCTTTAAAGACAACATAGTTTAGGATCCTACCTCATTGAGTTAAAAGCTCAAAACTTAAAAATCGAACTTCGTCGAAATGAGATTCTATCTGGATGAACACGAATCCCTCTGCACGAAAAGCAAAGATCTGCTATCCAATCGCCAAAAACTAAGCCCGGGCCCTCCCAAAAGCTAAAGAGAAGGTAGAGGTTTGTGTAGAGAGAGAAGATAGACTTGGAAAAGATATTTTTGGCTCAAAAACCAAGGCAAGATAGGTTTTATGGATTTTGCATCAGGCCTCTACTGCTCGAGCGAACCGACACCCCTCGAGCGCACCCCTACCGACATACATGTCTGCCATACCGCCACGTGAGCGGACAAGCCACCGCTCGAGCGGTCATCGCTGGGTAAAATAATAATAATGAAGAAACGAAACCAAATCCCCGCATAAACATGTCGTTCTAAACAACGAGGATGCATAAACCAACTCATCGAATAAATATACATATATATATATATATATATATATATATAAAAACAAAAAGAAACGAAATCGAGTCTCACAAAAATAAAAGTAAGGAAAAACTAATTTGGGTTCCTATTTACTGGATTTGTTTTGTTATTAGTCTTAACAACTTTTTTTAATATTCAATTAGGTTGCATTTTTAAAACTTACTGATTTTTTGGACAAATATGCTCTTATCCCTAAACCGCACCATTCTCGATTCATTCAAACAGGAGATAGCAATTCCCCTATCTAGGCTTTGAACGACGGCAACGGCGATGCTGGGCGGCGATAGCGACGACAATGGCTTATACTTGTGATGGATTCAAATCAGCAATGGAGTTAGTTAGTGGTGAGAGACAACAGCGATAGAGAATCAGCGGAGAAAGTGAACTATTTGGAGGAAGAAGAGGAAGAAGATCAGTCTAATCTAGGGTAAGAGTATTGGACTGCGGTAAAGAATATAACCAAGTACCTAAAAAGGACTAAAGATTATATGTTGGTTTACAAGGCAAACAGTCTAGTACTTTTGAGTACACAGATTCAGATTTTCAGTCTGACATAGAGTTTGCATCAGGAGATAACCTTCCAGATCATTTGGAAAGAGCTTACCGCCTAAGAGTTTTGATAGTCATGTAGAGGGCATGAGTGCCAGATGTATAGCAACATGGTTTTGAATATAAGTGGGAGATTGTTAAGGTTAGTATACTAAAAACTATATTTTTAGTATTGAATTTTATTTATTAATAAAATTAATTTTTCATTTTATGAGAATCTTTATGAGTAATGTATGCATATCATTTCTTTGTTATGCATGGATGTCCAATATTCTATATAGTATTTAATCTGGTGTGTAGAGTATGACTTACACACAGAAGATCATATTTTAGGTTCTTGCAGAATAGAAGTTTTATGTTCACAGTTTAGATGGAAATGGACATACCATCGGTACGACTGTAGCATAGAATTTTAGTAGACCTGTCTTGGTTACGGAGAACAGATAATTGTATCGTCTATTGTTCCGATTTTCTGTGCTAGTACACTTTGTGTGTATTGAACGAGACATTTTGGATAACTAATTTTATACTGACTATATAAATTAATTCACACACAAGGTTATTATGAATAGTATTTATCCTCTTAATCCAAAAATAATTATTGATTTGCATATATTTAATATTCATTATTTTGATTCATTAGAGTGCGCGATCTTATATAGGTCTATATTCCCAATGAGTTGGATAGCGGTATTATTTATATGAAAAATAGTAATTATTGACGGAATCCACGTCTCGAATGATCGGGATTAATGATACCCCCTAAAGGATGTTTACAAGTTTTGACCGGGCCAAACCCTGGAGGTGGATTTAATTATTCGGCGGTCAAATAAGTTAAGCGGAATGGCTTAAGGAATATCAAGATGCCCATTAAATTAAATTGTCAGTAATTAAATTTAATTAGCAAGTATCGAAAATCTTAATGTGAGGAGAAATGTAAGCATTTAATAACAGGAGCTCAATACAAGAAAGTCTTGAGATTATGGGTCAGAGTACTATTACAGTTCTTTAGTGGTGTGAACTGTAATTCAGTATTTTATGAAAATTGTAGAAATCGCTACGTCTTTCTATAATTGCAGAAACCGCTAGTTGGTATCTGTATTCTACTGGAAATTTTACTCATATTTACTCCACAGGTCCCTGCTGTAGCCCTATATATATGCGGGTAGGTTGAACCAGTTTCAGATGATTAATATATTATATTTTGTCTCTCAAGACTAAATATATCTGGGTTCTGCCAGTATGAGTTCTCGATAATCCGTAGCCCACACTACGTTCGAGGATCGCATACGAAAATACGGTAGAAGATCTAATAGGAGCTTAAACTTGGAATCAAATCGCAGTTGAAGAATAGATCAACAAAAGGTATTCTTCTAGATTAACTTTGATTGCACGGGTTTTATTTTGATCGTTCAACGTCAAAAGTTTTATCTGAAACTCGTTTCGACGTTTGCCCGTCCAATTAATTTTTTTTATCAAAATTTAATTTCAAAAATAATGATCTTGGTAGTTTTACCACCAACAAAAGAATGGCTATATCATTTCACTATTCACAAATACCCTTTATTGTTTTTTCGAAACCTTCTTTATATGGAGAAAACCCACTCTTATTATAAAGTTCAACCAACTGACCCAGCGCAAGTATCCAAACCTAAATATAGTTATGCTGTTGTATCAAGAGCCTAGGGGATATGAAATTTGGAAAGAAAGTCCAATAATTAACAAAATAACTTTTTCCAAAATATTCGGCTAAAAACGGGTAAAAAATAGTTAAGAAATTTTGACATACTCTCACTATTTTAGGCATAACTTTTTTTTATAAAAAACATTTTGTTGTGGGAGTAGTCTTATTGGAAAAAGACTTTTAGGGCTTCAATTTAAGTACAAAAATGACATAATTCGAAGTTCGAATGAGAGAGAGATGATGAAAAGAAGTTGGCTGTGTACAGCCAGTCTGCTCGAGCAAATAGAGGGGCGCTCGAGCGCCCAAGCTCTCAGCCACTAAGCCGCTCGAAGGGACAGGGCTTCACTCGAGCGCGCTGTCGCCCGAGAAAAATCTAGATTTTCTCCTGTTTTGAGTTTTTAATCTCAATACCCTTAAATCATCATCAAACATGCTTCAAATCTTTATTTTCACCCTAAAAACATTGGATTCAAGTCTCATAAACCGTTTTTATGCAATAATTTCCAAAACCATGGTTTATCATTTATAAAAAACTTCACTTTTCATGAGAAACCAACTCAACTCACACATAACCCTATCAATCTTTCAAATCATGGATGAAAGCTACTATATTTTACTCATATAAGAAATTATCAACTCAAATCAACACAAACATATGAGAAAATCTAGATTCTACCTTGGATTTGCTCAAAAGCTTGATATTTCTCCAATTTCTCCCTCCTAGGGCTTGGATGTTGATAGATCCTAGCCCCTTAATGCTCTATCTTTCACCTCCGTGCTCCAAAGCTTGATTTCCATCCTTGCACACCCTCAATCAAGCCTCAATCTTTAGGATTAGGGAAGGGAGGTTAGGGTTTTCGTGAGGAACGTGGGTTTCTCTCTCTAGAGATGGAGAGGAGAAGAGGAGAAGAAGAGGATAATAGGTGAAATAAAATGCGGTGGTTCTCACATGGGCCATATATATATATATATAAAACCCCCACGTTTTCTCCAATCTTCGAGATTATTCCAAACATTCCCCGCTAGTCCACCCGAGCAGACAGACCATCGCTCGAGCGGTGACCCTAGAAGCCGAATTCTGTAAACTTTTCTTAAAATTCAACTCAAACCTCCAACTTTGCTCACATTTTAATACTTGAATCTTTCTATTAACACAGCTATATCAACATCATTCATTATCATATATGTCATTTTCATTTTCACATAACACTAATTCAACCATTAAAGAGCAAAATGTTATAACACCCATGCCCAAATGTAATTTCGTCTCCTCACTTAATCGAAAACATGAAATTACAAAATAAACAAGTACCGGGTCCTTATAACTTTCCCCCATTTTGGAATTTTGTCCCCGAAATTTGTCTCATGTCACACCAAACCTTCCTTTAATCTAAATACATGTCCACACACTTCACTAATCGTTCGGTCTACATACCTTCTTTCTTAGTTTGTGATCCTGATCATTCTTTCAAAATGATATGACTCAAGGATGCTAACACGCCTTTGTTCCCGAAAGTGTCACACTACCATCAGGCTTAACTTCCGAACACCAATATTTTACAAATATTAAAAGCATCCATATTCATTGAATTGTACTTCTATCGAGATTGACCAATCTAAAACGGTTCACCGTTTAACACGACGTCAATTCTTACCCGAAATTAACAACAGAGCTAGAGTCAACCACTCCTTTGTTGATCGCCAACTATCTCTCCATGACCACCATCTCACGTCACATACACGTTCCTGAAGACTAAACATTCTACACCGCAGCATTATGCGTCATAGGTTTTACCACCACAAAGATTCTCCCAACTTTATCGTATTATGGTCCAACTCACTACTGTACTCCAATGTATACCGAGGACTACTCCTCCAACCCAAACACATGTTGCTAAACTCGAACATTTTTCACTTGGGTTACACACATTACCTTTAAAAATCACCCATGCCTTTACAGCCGACTAACCAACACAAACTTGAAACCATATTACCACTTGTACTATATTACTCTAACCCTTCAACCGTCGAAACTAACACTACTACTTGAACTCTGTGAGCCACTAAAATTGAGCACATTGCATGTGTCAAACGTCTCATTGGTAGGCACTTACCTATACAAACTGAATCAAATCTTCGTTCATGACGCCATACACATACCCATCATTCTCTTGGATCTACAACGTTCCAAACTGTTCAATTATTAGTCTTTCACAATTGTATTACTCCACTCATCCACACTATCACATACATTCACGCCTTTTCTTCAAACAGTCGTACCATTCTTTGCACGTTAAGAATTTTGGATAATCCAAAGTCCCAAATTAAACACAAATCCAGACTCACAAGAGCTTATCAGAAACCCACCACATGAACATCCCAGCCGCAAGGTTCCAACAAAATTCCCACTCCACCAAGAGCTAGAGATGGAACTATACCCACATAACCCGAAACAAAGTGCATACAGTGGTTAATGATTCTTAATTAATCATTGCAGAAAAGGACTCTACGTCTCGACATTAACTCCCTCGTCAACAAGGACAAACATTCATGGTCTACCAACACGATCTTAAAGGGAACACAACTCTACACACCTACATTCACACTGTGGAGTAAACAAACTTTGCCCAGAAAACCCATGAGGAATTCAGATCTCCAATCCACTATGACTCCCATCTTCCCAAAACAACTACAAACCATAGTCCAATCTCAACGTACTCTCAGTACCCATCAACACTTGGCCTCCAAAGAACCTTGTAAATCTCACCTTGAGGTCGCATCACCCATAGCAGCACAGCTACTGTCGATCCTGATCATGATATTCAAATCTTCCACTACACTAAACTTTCAACTCTTAAAACCACATTCGCGCACACACGAACACCATCGTTCCTCATATCTCGTAAAACACATCTCATATAACTACTAACTCGTTACCAGTCATACACGGAGACATAACACCAACCATCTCATCACACCAAGACCTCACTTTTTTAAGGTTGCGCTTCACTAACCTAACTTCCACTAAGCAAGTCACAGCCACAACATGACCTCTAACCCACTGTCCAAGCACTTCTCATAAAAAGTGCACAGCACTAAACAAAGGAAATCTAACCCTAAGGCCTTTCATTCAAAGTTACTAATAACTTCCATTACCATGTATACGCCTCCCGCACTTATGTTTTCCAGGCACGTATCTATTGCAAACATCTTAACGCTTAACTTCTCGACTCTCACCCTAGGCCATCCAAACCACACGGTACACTGCTGAACTTTATTACTCCACACTTCACTCTCGTGGGCAAGCAACACACCCACCTCTGAACCTATGGTTGAACACAAACAATCTCTAGACATATCATGCTCAAAATACACCACCCCATCACTTGGCCAACCACACTATCAAACCCTTTTACAGTCCTTTCAAACCTCATGCACCAAACAAACTCTGCCTAGAAAACCCATGAGGAATTCAGTTCTTTAATCCACTGTGACTCCCATCTTCCTAAAACAACTAGAAACCATAGTCCAATCTCAACGTACTCCCAACACCCATCAACACTTGGCGTCCAAAGAACTCTGTAAATCTCACCTTGAGGCCGCATCACCCATAGCTGCACAGTTACTGTCGATCATGATCATGATATCCAGATCTTCCACTACACTAAACTTTCAACTCTTAGACCTCATTCGCACACACACGAACACCATCATTCCTCATATCTCGTACAACACATCTCATAGAACTACTAACTTGTCACCAGTCATACACGGAGACACAACACCAACCTTCTCATTGCGCCAAGACCTCACTTCTTAAGGTTGCGTTTCACTAACCTAACTTCCACTAAGAAAATCACAGCCACGACACGGCCTCTAACCCACTGTCCAAGCACTTCTCATAAAAAGCACACAACACTAAACAAAGGAAATCTAATCCTAAGGCCTTTCATCGAAAGTTACTAATAACTTCCATTATCATGCATACGCCTCCCGCACTTCTGTTTTCCAAGCACGTATCTATTGCAAACATCTTAACGCACAACTTCTCGCCTATCGCCCTAAGCCATCCAAACCACATGGTACACTGCTGAACTTTATTACTCCACACTTCACTATGGTGGGCAAGCAACACACCCACCTCTGAACCTAAGGTCGAAAACAAACAATCTCCAGGCATATCATGCTCAAAATACATCACCTCAGCACTTAACAAACCACACTATCGAACCCTTTTGCGGTCCTTTCAAACCTCATGCACCCAGCACAGTTCCCAAACATGATCTTTTAAATACGAGGATAACGATATAACCACGAACTTGCATTCTCGTAAGAATTCCACATAATCGTTACTCAAGGATCTCACCACATAAATAGCTCAATCACTGAACTCCCTTAGGGATCTCACTCACGCTACCGATACTCCATACTAATCAAATGACATTTTCAGAAACATCACCCAAAATGCTCGGGTTCACAGGGTAAAGCAAATAGGCTCTTCAAGGAACCACGGGTAAACGAATTCACACTCCTACAATCCCAACGTTTAACTCCCACCAAGGAAGAGCAATTATGCTGGTCAATCGACCACAAAACATATCTCTTGCTAGAAAAACCACGAGTCTGCTCTAAGCTCTCGTTCTATCTCACTACCTCTTAGGGTCACCATTCATAATGTGTATCCCAGTCGTCGCACTAGGTCTTCACACTTAGATCTCTACTTAAGCACATTAACTATCATTCATTCCTTCACATCCTAACAATGCATCGCATGTGTCCATAAGACCCTCACTGGTTAGTCATCATAGCATAACATCACACATACTCGCATCACTTCAGGACATCATTTCACCAGGTCACATCGCATCCACTCGATTCCTAACAGGTAGGTAAAAACTAAACAGGTAGCCAAAACTCACACCACAGTCTCGAGCTCGCGGCTCTGGTACACCCACTAGAAAGCATAGAACGCTCATTCGAGAACACCCATCTCTTATGTCACCACACGAGTACCACTGGCATACAACTATTCGAATATGAAAGCAACTACGAGCAACACGAACAAAACGAACCTCGTCTACCAATTTTAAACCCAACGGCACCATCCTATCGCTCGCCTCTAAGGGTAAGATAACATTACCATTTCTAGACTTTACACTATGTCACGCACTACCAACCTCATCCCCTCATGGGACCTCTTCATATCGACATGTCATACTAAGACAATTGAGTCAGCTACACCACTAACATCTATCACCTACCCCACAAACCTCGCACACTCATACTCACGTTCTTACCAAACACCGTGTATTCCACGTAGTCTCATACACTTAAAAACAACAACACAAGGCACAAACTCTTCTCCGTGAAACTTCCTAAACAACCTCGAATCATCATTCACCACATCGTAACCACCACCGATATACATCTCTTTGTACATACATGTACATCTCCCGATAACCAATCCATCGATAACATCTTAAATCCACATACTTATTCCTCTTACACTTTCGACTTCTATCAAGAAACACGACTCCACATCACGTGTCACGCCCTAAACTCTGGGTCACGTGAAACACTCGCAAACAACCAACCCGAGAATACACTCTCAATATAAACCATACATGCATTGTATATAATCGCCAAATGGCATACATTACATGGTTCCAACACTGAAAAAATATGTTACAACATACATGTAACAGAAAGAACATAAAAAAAGACTACAGCTCTTCCACCTCTCTAGCAACTCCAGATCAACTACCGTGATCGGTACTTAAACAAAAACAAATCCTACACCGTGAACCAAAGCTAAAAAAAAAACTAGACAAGCATGTAGTAAAAGCTAAATATGCTAGGAAAATGAGATGTAGTTTTAGTCTCTCTTTCAAGCCTTTAAAATAATTTTTACATGCAAACGGAAAAGCGAGGATATAAACCATCTTTAGACTCACTCACAGGAGCTTTGAAAACAATTTGAAAACATTTTTTATAAAATCGCGATTCATACGACTCTTAAAATAGTTTGAAAACTGGTATATCCGTCCCACAATGTAGTTCATGCAATTCATAATACTTACAACCTGCCGTCACACGTCGCAACCACTGACCTAACAGCCGACCCTCACACGCCGCAACCATAGTCCTAACACTGAGACAAAGATTCGTACATAAACATATATTCTCAGGATAAAACCGTATACAATGGGGTAAAATCATAGACCAAACCACGGGGTAAAACTGCAAACCAAACCACGGGGTAAAATCGTAAACCAAACCATGGGATAAAACCGCATACTTTACCGTAAGCCACGGGATTAAACCGCCAACCACGGATTATATCACGAGATAAAATTGTAAATCACGGGATAAGACCGCATACCACGGGATAAAATCGCATACTATGAGATATGATCGCATATTACAGGATAAAACTGAACACTATAGGATAATGCTGAATATTACGGGATAACACTGAAAACTACGGGATAACACTGAACACCACATGCGTACTAAACCAGGGTTTAAATGCATAAACCCCCGTACTATTGTGGCTTTGAGATTTGGGGGTTAAAAATGAGAAAATTCAAAGATATTTTGAAAAATATTTTAAATACCTTGAAAACCAAAATTTAAAAATTTCTTTTGTTGAAAATTGAGTCGTCACTTAGTTTTTGAGAAAAATTAAGAAAAACAAAAATGGCTACTGATCTTGATAAGAGAAAAAATGGTTCAGGAGTTAAGGTACGAATCGAGTAAGGTGTTAGGTACCCCGTTTGCCCAACCGTAAGGTTGGCCTCTACTAATCATAATTGATTTTTTAATATGATTTGTCAAATGTATGCATATAAAGAAAATATGGGTGAAGAGAGAACATTCAAAATCAAGTATAGAAAATACATAAAATATGCACATAACACTCCAAAACAAATAAGTGTCAAAAGAAAAATTTTAAATCCTATAACATGCAATTTCTATCTAAAGGATACATGAAACACATACCCACATACAATATTGTTAAAATAACCTAAACTAGCATGCTTTAGTTAAAAGAACAAAAATGTTAAGTTGCTAAAATTATCTAACTTGGATTACACAAAAATAAACTAAACAATTTTGACATAAAGTAATCAAACCCTAAACTAATATGTACAATATGCATATTATTGAATTATCTAAAAGTATGTACAAATTTTATGTTAAAGACTAACTAAAATAATAAAATTTAATAACAAATATTTTATATATTAACAAGCAAATATTTGAAACTCTAATTTGAAGAATAAAGAAATAAAAAAAAATTTATAAGCCAAAATAAAATGTTGAGAAATACTTGTTTAAACCAATAAAAGAAAATCTTATTATTTACATTTTATATTTTTTTTAAACAAAAAAAAATAGAAATAAAATAAACAAATGAGTTTTTAACTATTGTTAGGGGAGAAAATTACACTATTAATTTGAAAGATTAAAATAAAAAAAATGAGAAAAACATTAACTAATATAAAAGGTATTTTTATTTATTTTGCGCCTTTTTGTGGTTAATAAAAAGAAAAGAAAAAAAAAATACTTTGGAAGACAAATTAAGTTAAAATAAGAAGATTTTAAAGAAAATTTATTATCTTATATTTTTAAGAGAAAATAGAAGAAAAATAGAGAAAAATAAAAGAAATGAAAAGAAAAATAGAATTTTCTTTTAAAGAGAAAATTATGATATTTTTTGTGATTTTTGGTTTAACAGAAAAAAAGAAAGATAAAAAGGAATCATAGGAAAAGAAAATAAATTTTTTTTATAAAAGAGATGAATACTAATATTACAAAAGGAGAAATGCTAAATGAAATTTTATTAAAATTAATAAGAAGATAAAAGACAAGAAAAAAAAATTACACTAATATTGAAAGAAAAAAAAAATAGAAAGTATAAGTTGGAGAATAAATCTTAAGTTAAAAAGAAAATAAAATGGAATACTTAAAGGAAAAGAGATAAGATATTATGAGAAAAAATAAAATTGATGATAAAAAAAAATAAAATGCTACATCAAAAGAAAAAAAAATGCTAGAAATATGAATTGTATTGAAAAGAAAAGAAAAAAAAATGAGATGAAAATCGAAACATTAAACTAGTGCTTAAAAAAAAATGAAAAAAAAAAAATATAATAAATACGAAAATATTATAACAAAGCTAAGAAAATAAAAGAACACTTAAACTAATATTATATATAATGAAAGGAGAAATAAATGGTAAATTAAGAAAAAAATTATATTAAGCTAAGAAAAAAGAAAAAAGATTTTTTTTTAAAAAAGTTACATTATACAAAAAAAGTAAATGCTAAAAAAGAAAATTAAGTAGCTACTAAAAAAAGTAAATGCTAAGAAAAAAAGTTAAGTAGCTGTTAATGATACAAGAAATGAAATAAAATGAAATACTAGTAAAAGAAAATTAGACTAATTAGAAGAAAATAAAAGTAAATAATGTTTGAACATTAATTTAACATAAAAAGAAAGAGAAAGAGAATAAAATGTTAGAATTTAAATGGATGTAATATTGATGATTACAACAATTTTTATGTAAGTGCTTTATATTATAATAATAACGACATTATTTAACTGTATTGTTAATTGATATTAGCACTAATTAATGAATTAATTAAATAAAAAGATAATGTGCTTAGTGTGAAAGTGTAAACTACGAAATTAAAGCAACAAAATTAAATAAAATTAAAGTAACTAAATTAAATGAAACAATGTAAATGATGACAAGATTAACTATGCAAATAAAAAAGAATACATGAACTGAGATTAAATATAACTCAATCACTCCAAAAGATAGAGAATAGAGTTAGAAAGACCGGGAATCCAAGCGAGGTACCTAGATTGTCGGGGAATCCTCAAATCGGGAAATGTGCTCCAATTGTCTAATCATCGGGGGTGATCCAAGCAATGTAGGCTTCAATGTAGGTATGGGAGATTAGGAACTCGGTCTCTCGGTAGGGTTTCGGCGTCGGGGATTAGGATCGCTCAGTATATCGACAGAGTCTCTCCCACTCAAAATTCCTGCTAAAAACGTATAACTCACTTAATATATCTAATTCTACATCTAGAGATTGTGAGATTGTGAATAGTACAAATTTTATTAAATATATTAAATAGAATTTAAAAATTTTATTTGTTACACATATAATGCGTAAATATGGTTAAAATCAAAATTTTTTGTAATGTGTGATTTTTGAAAATTTTAAATTTATTTTAATTAAACAGTTTTTATAACCCTTAAAAATATTTTTAAAACTAAGTGGATGCGAAAATTTATTTATAGATAAATTTCACGATTTCCATTACTAGTTGGTAGGTGATGTAATTAATTTTATGTATTGGCCTCGGTGCCTTCCTTTCCGTTGAACGATATTAATTACGGTATCACCAATACAAACCTTCGTTATGGATAGTTCTAAATAATTGTTAGTGTAAATCACTTCTTCATCTGAAGTATTCATTGCGAAGCGATTGATTTGGAATTAAGTGATGGCATATATTTAGTTATAAATAATAGTATCCTATTTATCTGAGTTACTACTATTATTTATAGGACCGATACTATATCAGCTATTTAATTTTACTTGAAAAGGTCTATTGCCTAGATAGTAAAATTAATAGAAATTGGTTTGTTTGGACAAATGCTGAATAATGGACGATCTTCCCATTGAGGCATGCTATTCACGGTATACTAGCCTACTGACGAATTCTTTTTAAAAATGGTAAAGGGAATTAGATTTTAAAATTGAACACAAAATTTTTATTTATCGTAATTAATTTTTTTTAATTATGTGATTCTCAAGATAAAATATTTTTCAATCCACTCGCAACTACACTTAAAGAAAACAAACTCACGGGTCCTAATTATGTTGATTGGAAAAAAAATTTAGATATCGTTTTAACTGCTGAAGATTATAAGTTTGTGTTATTGGAGATTTATCCATCAGTACCTAATGAGGGGGCGATCGAAGAGAAAATTCAGGCTTATCAGAAGCGGCAAAAGGTTGATTAAATGGCTCGCTGTTATATTTTGGCTTTCATATAAAATATATTGTAGTATTAATATCAGCCTATGCCTAGTGTTTATAACATGATTATGAACCTCAAAAAGATGTTTGGAGATCAAAATTGTGCCTCTAGGCAAGTGGCCGCGAAATCACTGATGAACACAAACATTACTAAAAGCACCCCAGTTAGGGATTATGTTATTAAGATGATTAGTCTTTTGAATGAACTAGAGATCTTTGGAGCTGAGATTGAAGGGAAACCCAGGTCAATATCATACTCCAGTTACTGCCTAATAGCTTAAAGCAGTTCTTCCCAAATTATAATATGAACAAACTCAGTTTTTCCTTGGCAGAACTACTTAAAGAACTTCAAGAAACTAAGGGTGTTCTTAGGAAGTCAAGAAGTGTCCTTATTGCTGAAAAATATTCTTCCTCTAATTCGAAAGGCAAGAAGAAGAAAAAGGTTTAGAAACAGGCAGGCACAGGTTCAAAGATAGCTAATGAGCCTAAAGCTGGTGTGAAAAAGTCGATAGGTAAGTGCTTTTACTGCAACCAAATAGGGCACTAGAAGAAGCAATGTCCAATCTATCTTAGTAACAGAATAACAAAGGTGATATGGGCCTCATGTCTTATTATCTTGGGCTTGAAGTTTTGCAAACAGTTGCTGGGACATTTGTCTCACAAAAGAAGTATGCAGCAGATGTCTTGAAGCGATTTAAGACGGAGTCATGAAAACCTATCAACACTCCATTCGAAGCAAGGCTGCAGTTGGATAAGTCGGGTAATGATAATCTTATCAACCCAACCTATTTTCGGAGTTTAGTAGGTAGTCAACGTTATTTGACTTCTACTAGAACTGACATTACTTTTGGAGTTGACATGATTAGTTGGTTTATGGACACACCCAGCTAAGTTCATTTACAAGTTGCGAAACGGATTTTACGATACATAAAAGGTACCCAAAGTCATGGTATTTTTTTTGCATCTGCTACTGATTGTAATCTTGTTGGGTATTCAGACAACGATTGGGCAGGTGATGTTGAAGGGAGAAGGAGTACTTCTGGTTATGTGTTTCACATTGGGTCTGGAGTAATTTCTTGGTCATTGAACAAACAAAAAGTCATGGTACTGTCAATTGCCGAAGCAGAATACATGGCCGCTGCCTCCACTGCGTGTCAAGCCATTTGGATGCGACGCTTGTGTGATGAGTTGAATCAGAAGCAAGAATTTCCTACTAAGATTTTTTGTGACAGCAAGTCATCTATTTCTCTTACAAAAAATCCAATATTTCATGGGAGAAGCAAGCACATCGACATCAAATTTCACTACATTTGCGAACTTATCAAAGGAAGGGAAATCGAAATGGAGTTCTGCAAATCCGAATATCAGGTCGCTGACATTCTCACAAAGACGTTGAAAGCTGAAGTCTTCAACAAGTTGAAGGAGAAGATGGGGATGTGTATCTCTGAAAGTTTGAGTTTGAGGGAGGTTGTTGTTATTTAAATTCAAACTGTTAGTTTGTTTTGCTGAGTCATTCTTAGTTTGAATAAGTCTGTAACCATTTGCAGATTTTTTTGGAAGTTTGTTTCCAATTGTTTGTTGGGTCAAGAAGTGCCATAAAAATAGGTTTTGTGAATATTCTCTTTAGGCTAAAGTTAATGATTAGTTGGAGAAATTCTAGGAGTTTGTTGAAGTTTTTTATTCACCTATATAGGTGCAGTACTTGCTGTTCATTTTTTTTAAGAAATTAAGAAATTTTCTTTTTTCTTCCATTGTTTTTTGGCTATTTTTTTTATCCTGGTTCTAGAAATTAAAGACCAAAACTTTAATTTCCTACACTCAGTTCGTCTTCGGTACAGCATTTTTACGGCTTTTAGGTTTTTCTAATCTCTCTATGTGTATGTGTATTGTTGCGATATTGTGTTTTGAATGTGAGGTATTGGAAAAATTCTGCAACATACTTGCATGAATAGTTTGTATATGTACGTATATGTAAGTATTTGTATGGATAGGAATGCATGCGTCTGTACTGTGATGAAGTGGAGGATGGGATGGAATGGAATGGAGGTATGTGATGTGTTTAGAGATGCTGAAGCTAGCATGCAAGATTAGCGCGACTAGAAGGGAAGTTAAATGTGTGTATTGGGTGCAAAACTTTGAACGGCCATAACTTTGCGCTCGGGCGTCTGTTTGGGGAGAATTTTTTTGATTTCATGTATTTTTTCGAGATCTATTGATCCCAAACAGTCATAGGCAGTTTGGGCCTATTGTTTTACAAAAAAATGCCTCTTTCACCACTAAAATTTGAATTTTATTTCTTATGTCACAAAATATTGATACATCATCCTCTCATATCCTCCCCATGCTTCGGCACACTTCCGTTTTGACCATACGGAATTATAGATTTCAACATACAGATAATAGGCGTTGGAGAAAAAATGGAAAATATACATATCATTGTTTTGGTATTAATACATTTTTGTGCTTAACCATAACTAAGTGTATGTCTAGCTTTGGTGGCAATCCGATGTTTCTCCCATATCCTAGTCTTGGGCTCAAACCTTCATGATAATACATGTTTGTCGTATTATTTTTGCTTCTTCGAAAGCTATGCAAAAGGTAATTTATTTACATCCGATAATGTTCTAAAATAGAAATGCTATCTGTGATGTATGTAAAACTCTAATCTCAAAAGTTAAATATTTTTTTAAAAAGTTTTATTATTGGTTTTTCTTTAAAATTATTATTAGGGTGTTTAATACGAAATTATTATTTTTTAAATTAATTAGTTTAATAATTAATTTAAGTAATTCCGTGCATAGCACAGGCCAATGCTAATAGTCTCTTTCATAAATGTGTTTGACAAACATTTGAAGGGGGTTAAGAAATCAATTTGATTGCTTTAGTTGGATTGATGAATTAGATATTTAAATTGCTTCTTTTTTCTAAAATATGTATGAGATATGACCACTTACCAAAATAAGGAGTTGTGAGACATTAGTATGCATGATACATGATATGTGATTAATGGTTTTCATTTTAAACATGACCTTGTATTAATGATCAAATATGGACAAGAGTTGGATGACACTTGGCAAGATTGCTTTTGGTAGAATGAGTTAGTCGTATTTTGATGGGGTGATTTCATTTATTTATTTTGAAATGGCAGTTCTAGATCAGGAATGTAAAATTCGATGCCGTGTGTACAGTGTGTGAACTATTATTGGTAATATCCTCATGATGTGCAAATTCATTTGCTCCAATATGGGATTATGCAAACTTACACCATGTGGCATGCGCACGGAGAATCACGGGTATCGAGTGAGGCTCATCAACATGAAATGGAAAACAATCATGATGAGGATCTGGGTGGTATTGATGCTTTAGTGGAAGACTAAATTCAGGGAGAATTGACTGATACTACCCAGTGGGATGAAGTCTGAAACTTTGATAAATTGTTGAATGATGCTAAACGTGAGGTATTCCCAGGCTACACTGATTATACTCTATTAAAGTTCTTCATTGAGATTTTTAATTTGAAAGTTACCAACCATTGGAGCAATAAGTCAGTTGATATGCTGCTTTAGTTTTTAAGAAAACTTTTACCAAAAGATAATTTGGTGCCAAAGTCTTGTTATGAAGCCAAGAGGATACTATGGGACTTGGGGATGCCATACGAGCTTATTGATGCATGTATAAATGATTATACACTCTTTTGGAAGGAAAATTCATACCTTGATAAGTGTCCAAAGTGTAAGACATCCAAATACAAAATAAATCATGGAAGGGAAAGAAAATTGCCCAGAAGGTCTTGCGTTACTTTCCATTGACACAGAGGTTGAGAAGATTATACATGTCAAGGAAAATAGCTAATGATATGAGATGGCACAAGGATAAACGCATTGAAGATGAAACATTGAGACATCCAGTGGATAGTGACAAGTGGAAGGAATTCGATTTGCAACATGCTAATTTTGTCCTAGAGTCCCGAAATGTGAGGCTTGGGTTGGCCACTGATGGGTTTAACCATTTTGGGAATATGAAAAACTCCTACAGTATGTGGCCTATCACACTCATTCCCTACAACCTGTCACCCTGGTTGGTTATGAAGGAATAATATTTCATGTTGTCATTACTCATTCCAAGAGAGCCACAACCAGGGATTGATATTGATGTGTACATGAAACTGCTGGTAGATGAGTTGAAGGAGTTGTGGCAAACTGGTGCATTAACTTATGATGCCTTGAGTGGTGAGACATTTTCGATGCATGCAGCTTTGTTGTGGACAATACATGATTGGCCTACATTTGGAGACCTATTTGGGTGGAGAACAAAGGGTCATTATGCTTGTTACAGTTGCAATGATAACCCCTATTTTGAATCTTTGCAAAGTAAGACAGCGTACACTAACCATCGATGCTACTTGCCCGAGGACCACCCAAAATGGAGGAAGAGTAAGGCCTATAATGGTAAGCATGAGAGACAGAAGAGATCTTTAGAGTTACCAGAGGAAGCGATGTAACAACAGCTGGACAATATAACAGGTGTGACATTGGAAAAAGATCCAACCAACAAGAAAAGACTCCAACAGGTGTGACATTGGAAAAAGATCCAACCAACAAGAAAAGACTCCGTCATGCATCTAATTGGACAAAGGTAAGCATTTTGTACGAGCTACCATATTGGAAGAAATGAAAGCTGAAGCATAATATTGATGTCATGCACATGGAGAAGAATTTTAGTGAAAATGTCTTTGGAACTATGCTGGGTATTGATGGAAAGAACAAGGACATTGACAAGGCACGGGTGGATTTAGAAGATATGGGCATAAGGAAAGAGTTGTGGCTAACACAACGAGGATCATATGTCAAGCCTCGGGCAAGCTTCTCATTGACCCCCCAAGAGAGAGAACGTTTTTTTGAATTTTTAAAATCAGTTAAGTATCTAAATGGTTATGCGGCGAATATCTCCAGGTCAGTGAATACAAGAAATGGTAGATTAGCAGGCTTGAAAAGTCATGATTGTCATGTGCTCATACAACGAATTCTTCCTATTGGGATGCGTGGTTATGTAGATACGGTGATTAGTGCTACATTATTTGAATTGGATAACTTTTTCTAAGACTTGTGCTTTAAGAAATTGAGGTGGAGTGAACTAGAGAAGCTAGAGGAATGTATAATTTACATTTTATGCAAGCTCGAGAAGATATTTCCTCCGGTACACTTAGCTGTTCACTTACCCCGTGAGGCCATACTTTGAGGACCGGTGCAATACAGGTGGATGTATCCGATTGAAAGCTAATTGTTACAATCCTATTTGTTACGTTAAAATTAATTGTGTTTCATCTATACTTTTACTCCTAAATGAGTTTACCTTGAAGGTTTCTTGGAGTTTTGAAAAGGTTGGTTTCTAATTGAGCGCGACCAAAAGGTTCAATCGCTAAGGCATATATTGTAAAGGAATGTATCACTTTTTGCTCAATGTATCTTGATGGGAGTGAAACTATGCATAATCGCACCAAACGGAATGAAGATCGTGGTGATCAACGCATGAACGGAGCGAAACTATGCATATGTACTCAATCCATACCACCTACTGAGGTAGATGTTGAAGCCCAAGCCAATTTGACTGCATCTGCAAGCATTAGAAAGAAATTGCTCTCATTTATTAGTTTTATTTCTTTTTGAGACTAGAGATTCAGGCGGTACCTCTGTATATCTTATTGTTTTGGTTTGACAGGTTTATAAAAGTTTGGGATAGTCCGAAAAATAGAGAAAATTCTGCTAAAATTTTCAAAAAATATACTTAGAATATTTTGGAGTTTGGGATAAGTGATAACCTATAACAAATTAAATTCAAGAGATTATCATTAAAGATTTTAGGTTTTGGTTAGGTTTGACTTAGAATATTTTGGGTTTTGGTTAGGTTTGACTTAAGTTTGGTATGGGTCATGCCCTAGTTTGCTTATATTCCCTCATTTAATTTACTTTAACTATACTTTTTTATTAGCATTACAAAATAGGCATGTTCATGGCTCCACACGTGGTGTAGAGGTTTCCAAGCTCGTAGAGAAAGGAGTAAAGCTGCCAGTACCTATTCCAACACGGTTTCGTGCTCCTGTTGGACCGTATGCTAATAAACTTGCATCTAAAATTGGTGTCGAGGTCTGAACAAATGCTCCAAATTTAGCCGTCTGCAAATGCAAGGAAGTGGATGACACAGTGAAAGCTTCAATGTTGCAACACCTGATGGTAATACAATGTTGCGTCTAAAGTACAATATAATTGTTTCGCATGAATAACATTACTTGTCGATTATATTTAGTAGGATTAGTTTGACATACAGGGTGATCCAATTGATATAAACAAAGCGTTGGTCACAAAGTGTGGTCAGAGATTAAGTGACTTCACATGCAAGTTGCATCGAAAGTTCAAAATGTTTGTGTAGGAAAAAGGAGAGCAGTATGCCCGAAGCCACCCACCGAGAGGTGTTGATACCAATCAGTGGATAGATCTGATTGAGAAGAAGTGGAACAATGAGAAATTTAAGGTAAGTTAAAGACATTTATGTTTTTTTATTTTTTATTATTAACTTATGTTAACTAAATTATGTCTGACTATTTTCCTATCGATTTTTACTACTTATAGAAATAATCAGAAGTTAACACCGCAAATAGGACTCAAATGAAAAATAAACACATATGTGGTTCAAAAATCAATTCCAGTTAGGGCTGAAAGTGCGGTGCGCCTTCTGAAATTATTTATATTGAAGGCATTAATAAAAATGCCAATTAAGCTTTTTATTTAAGATGGAATAATTAATGTCTCAGGCACAATCCAATTGGGGTCAATTACTTGACTTATTAGATATATACAAGTCAACCCACTTCAATCAAAGCACTCAGGAGTGGATTTCACCAGTGTCCCAGAATAATTATGTAAACATCTTATGAATTATCTAAGTTTGCTAAATTGCACATATTATGCATTCCTAATGTAAAATTTTAAAACTTATAGGAGAAAATGATACAAATTCAAGCAGAACATTGCTCTCAATCTAGTGCTATACCATTGAGCCCAGAAGAGCTTTCAAGAAAGGTGCTCAAGTTAAAGTCAGGCTACGTGAAAGGACTTGGCTTGAGTCCTTCCTCCTTTCATAGGAATACTACTACATCTACCGAGAACAATGAGTATGTGAGGCATCTTGAGATGCAGATAGT
>JAOTRH010215308.1:0-10733 GCA_034768845.1 Heliamphora exappendiculata | reverse complement strand
CAAAAACATCTCAAATGTTTCTCATTAATATGCCAGGGATCAAGAATAAAATACCTAAAAAGCATGACTTTTCAGTACACATTCCTAACATAAACATGTGTGTTTTTAACGGGTAGATTGCTGTAGATCTATGTTTGTTTCAAAGTTAGGTTTTTGGGTTTAAAATCTCATTTTTGGCAATTTTTGTGGATGGAATCAGGTGTTGGGAGTTTTCTTTTGAGGTCTCGGTGTTAAGCCTAGACGTGCGGGTGCTCACGGATGTTGGTTTGGAGTTCGGACGCTTCGAATCAAGGTTTAGATGTAGAAACCCGTAGCTCAAAAATGGTTTCCGTCGAGGTTCGATCGACTGAACCTTGGGGTTCGATTGACTGAAGTTTGGATCTTGGGTTCGGTCGATTGGATCGAGGGATTTGGTTGACTGAACCGTGTGTTTTGGCATTTTGTGATTTTTCAGTAGGGTGTTCGATCGACTGGAGGTGGGGCTTAGTCAACAGAACCTGTGGGCTATTAGGTGCGTGGGTTGATGTTTGGTTTATGTTGGCGCGGGTGAGCGTCGTGGGCCTATGATGGTTGTGTTGGGAATGTTTGGGCTTGTTGTGGTCGGGTGGGTTGTCCCCGTGAGTGGATGTCGATTTTGACGGGTGGTGCCGTGAAGTGGTTTCATATGGTTATGTGCATATTTATAACTGTTTATTTATGTACAGAATATATGTAAGTGAATTTCATAAGGTGATATCGTTATGTGAAACGTGGTTTATCCTTTAAAACCTAGAGTTTTATATGCATGTAACGTGGTTCGTGGAAAGTCGTGTTGATACATGGTTATAGGCTTTAAATCCTGGTTTAGGTTTGCACATGTGTACGAAATGGATTAGATGAATCTGTGATCCAGTTGATGGAAATCCTGGTTGATGATGCACGTGTGCGTGTGTGGAAGGTTGCGAAAGCCAGCCAAAACGAGGTCTTGAAGAGGCACGTGTTCATGGATTGTATGTACTGTATATTGGGACGGATAGACCAATTTTCTTAAAATTGTATTATCGGCCTACGAGAGTTGAGATACTGTATTAATGGCATGCGGGAGTTGTAATACTCGAATCATTTTCAAGGCAATAATGAGTCGACAAATGGTTTTTATCCTCGCTTTTCCTTGCATGTGAAAATGATTTTCTAGCTCTGGTGAGTCGTGATCTAAAATATTTTCCAAACTGTTTTCAAGACTTGAAAGAGAGTCGAAAACTGCATTTCGTTTATCGAGCATGTTTAGCTTATATTGCATGTGCTGTTTAGAATCTATTGAGCTTTGGCTCACGGTGTGGGATTTGTTTTTCTTCAGGTATCGGTCACGCTACTTGATCTGGAGGTGCTAAAGAGGTGGAAGAGCTGTAGACTTTCTTTTTGCTAGTTTTGTTACATATATGTTATAACATGTTTTACGGGCGTTGGGGCCAAGTAATGTTGTCGTTTGGCTTTTTTATACTCTGCGTGTATGGTTTATTTTGAGAGTATATTCTCCGGTCGGGTGTATGTTTGTTTGTTTCTGAGTGTTTTATGTGGCCCGGAGTTTGGGGCATGACAACTTGGTATCAGAGCTCTGGGTTCGAATACCTATGAGCCGTGAGAAGAGGTTACATCACCGTGTGAGGTTGATTGCGTGTGCTTGATTGCATGTGTTTACACGCTTTAATAACATGATCGTGATAGCATGCGGGTCATACGTGAATGATGTGTATATATGTGCATGGGGGGTTGAACTGTAGGATTGATTAGTCCTGCCTTTGAGCGTTTGGATTAATAAACTTGGGAGCTAAGTTAAAAACGCATTTAGCTGACGTGATTTCTATTAGGGAGTCTGAGTAGGTTATCCAGATTGACGAGTCATTCTTGTTGGTTCTCCTCGGTATATGTGGAGTTGTTTAGCATGAACCTATGTGGCTATGTGATAGCATGCTAAGTGTTTAGCGTTTATGTTCATGCAATGTTTTACTTCTTATATATTTCTTTGCTTTCATATAGACGTGACGTTGCTAGGAGAGGGCGAGTGCGTGGTCGAGGCCATGGCCATGCTGGCCAAGGAGATATTCCAATCCCTGATGCTGGGGACGATAATGCTCCCCAGGGACCAATGGACGCAACAGAGCTATTGCATGTGCTGGTTGGTTCTATCCAGCAGCTGGTTGCTAGGGGTGAGCCTGTTAGGGAGAGGGTGCCTGATGCAAGGGCTACAGTTGCGATGCAGGAGTTCAGACGCGTGGATCCGCCTACCTTTGCAGGAGATCCTAATGCTCTTCTGGTGACAGAGTGGCCGGAGTTGACGACTTGGATCCTAGACACATTGCAGATTGTGGAGAATGAGTTACAAGTTTCTTTTGCCACCTTTCAGTTGAGAGGTGATGCTCATCAGTGGTGGAGGTATGCTTGGACTACAATAGGGGCCACATGGGCTGCTTTTACACGAGTCTTTTATTCAGGGGGCCATGGACATTATGCAGTACGAGGCCAGGTTTACGAGCATGTCTCGGTTCGCACAGGAGGTGGAGTGCACAGATGAGTTTCTTTCGATGAGGTTTGAGCGGGGCTTGAGGCCGGCGGTCAAGGAGCGAGTGGCTGTGATGGCATATCGTGTGTTCAGACAGCTAGTGGAGGCGGCAGCGAGGGTTGAGAATGCTTTGGTTGAGACTCGAGCTTCGAGGGAGGCCAGGACATCACAGGGCGATACGGAGGTACAGACTGGTGGACGCTCCAGCAAGAGGCAGAAGTCCTCTGGTCTAAGCTTTTATCCATCTGGACCACAGCAATTTTCAGCACCAACACCATTTGTGGCTTTGTCTGGGAGGCCAGAGCAGCGGGAGTTGACCTGTTATCGATGCAGACAATCGGGGCATCGTGCGGCGGATTGTTTACAGCCGAGACCATCTCAGAGTTTGGCTCTAGTGCAGCCGCATGGGAGGGACCCATTAGTCTGCTATGGATGTGGACAGCCCGGACATATTCGTAGAAATTATCCCCAGGGAGGCAGTGCGCCTAGTAGGGAGGACACACCAGTGAGCTCTGATCTGCAGGGTCGATAGCAGCCTTCTGCACTACAGACTTCCCGAATGACAGGTGGGAGCACATTAGTTCAGTCGGTGCAGCAGCTGACAGCGTTGAGTTATGGAGGACAGAACAGAGTGGGGTTGCCCCGAGTGTATTCTCTTGTAGCTCGCGGTTCTTCAAGGGTACCGGTCGTGCTGGAGGATGTTGATATGCCTTCAGCGAGCAGAGGTACTTTCTGAATTTGCAGGTTTTGGGTCAGATGCATCATTACATCTATTTGGGGTTGGCAATGGATCCTATGGATGGTATGCTGTGTTGTGGCTGCGGTTGGTGGGGATATGAGGTTTGGAGGGTTGTAGATCTCGTGTCAGTGAGGTAGTTGGCTATTGTCTAGGATGCCTGACGTTGTTTGACTATATCCTAGGAATGATTTGGCTGACCATCTCGTGTGCCTGTGTCAGTTGCGATCGATGGTTTGTTATTTTGGCCTTGAGTTAAATTTCGGGGGCGAAATTCCTTTAAGGGGGATAGAGTTGTGAGACCCTGACCCGTTTTTTTTGGCGTTTACGAACATGCGTTACGTGTTTTCATTCGAGCATGTTTTGACTATTTTTGATGCATGATCGGGCTTAGATATGCATGCGGAGTAGGTTCCTGGGGCTGTGGGCCGTTGTGGCGCGATTCTCGAAAAATTTCAAAAAAAGATATTTTGGAGACCTATAAATATCTGGAGTTAGATATTTTCAAAACTTCTCCAGTAAGTTTTTCATTTTCTCTCGGCCTTCTCTCTAAGTTCTCGGGTGCCTGGGGCTCTGTTTTCAACGATCCAATAGCGGATCCTTACTTTTGGCGTCGTGGGCTACGCAACCATCCAGTTAGATTTCAATTTCGGTGAAGCTCGATTTTTCACGTGGTTTGAGTCTTCGAGTTTTAAACTCACTGAGGTAGGATTCTAGACCATACTATTGTATAAGGGTGCTATGGATAAACATGTGTGTTTTTAACGGGTAGATTGCTGTAGATATACGTTTGTTTCAATGTTAGATTTTTGGGTTTAAAATATCATTTTTGGCAATTTCTGTGGATGGAATCGGGTATCGGGAATTTCCTTCGAGGTCTCGGTGTTAAGCCTAGACGTGTGGGTGTTCACGAATGTTTGTTTGGAGTTCGAAGGCTTCGAATCGGGATTTAGATGTAGAAACTCGTAGCTCAAAAATAGTTTTTGCCGAGGTTCGGTCGACTGAACCTTGGAGTTTTGTCGACTAAAGTTTGGATGTTGGCTTCGGTTGACTTGACCGAGGGGTTCGATCGGCTGAACCGTGTGTTTTGGCATTTTTTGGTTTTCAGTAGGGTGTTTGGTCGACTGAACCTGTGGGCTGTTAGTTTGTGATTCGGGTTGATTCCTTGGTTTTCGATTGGTGTCCTATGGTGTTCAATTGATCAATTTATGGGAATTACTTGATTTAAATACCTGTGGATTCTTTTTGGGGTTCGGTTAGTTGTGTTATGATTTCGGGGGTCATGTCGTGGTCTCGGGTGTGCGTTTGAGTGTTGTCCTCGTGGGTGACGTGCATGGTAGATGCGGCTTGTTGATGCACGGTTAGGTGCGTGGGTTGATGTTGGGTTTGTGTTGGCACGGGTGAGCGTCGTGGGCCTGTGATGGTCGTGTTGGGAATGCTTGGGTCAGTGGTGGTCGTGTGGGTTGTCCCCGTGAGTGGATGTCGATTTTGACGGGTGGTGCCGTGATGTGGTTCCATATGGTTATGTGCATATTTATGACTGTTTATTTATGTACGAAATATATGTAAGTGAATTACATAAGATGATATCGTTATGTGTAACGTGGTTTATACTTTAAAACCTAGAGTTTTATATACATGTGACGTGGTTCGTGGAACGTCGTGGTGGTACATGGTTATATGCTTTAAATCTTGGTTTATGTTTGCATATGTGTATGAAATGGATTAGATGAATTTGTGATCCAGTTGATGTAAATCCTGGTTAATGATGCACGTGTGCGTGTGTGGGTGTATGAGGTAGGCAGCGAAAGCCGGTGTATGAGGTAGGCTACGAAAGTCAGCATGTGCGATATCTGACGTATTGAAACGAGATCCTGATGAGGCACGAGTATGGATGAGGCACGAGTATGATTTATTTTGAGAGTATATTCTCAGGTTGGATGTATGTTTGGTTGTTTTTTAGTGTTTCACGTGGCCCGAAATTTGGGGCGTGACATACCAAGTAGCCCACAATTAAATAAAAAGCCTAAGTGTTTCTATAAGACTCAATGGACCCACAATCAAATAAAAGCCCAAATTTTTCATAAATCCCCAAACCAATTGAGGCCCAAGAGAATATTTTCTCAAGTCCAAAACTTTAATTCTTTTTGCAAGGCTAATATTAAACAAGGTTGAAATATGATTAAGGCCCAATGATTTAAATGTGACCTAAGCGTAACTAAAATTCAAGACTCAAACAAGGCCCAAATAAGAATAAGGTCCAAAGATTAATTAGATCCAAATAATAATTAAGGCCCAAAGTATTTAATCAGGCCCAAAATTAATTTAAGTCCAATTCCAACAAAAGGCTAAAGACAAGTAA
This sequence comes from Heliamphora exappendiculata, assembly GCA_034768845.1. Classification (NCBI taxonomy): domain Eukaryota; kingdom Viridiplantae; phylum Streptophyta; class Magnoliopsida; order Ericales; family Sarraceniaceae; genus Heliamphora; species Heliamphora exappendiculata. The sequence goes on along the minus strand of JAOTRH010215308.1, from coordinate 5,096 downwards.
AAGCCCAAGTCTTAGAAGTATGACCTAAATATAATTAAAGCCAAATACTCAAATTAGGTCAAAATATAATTAAGACCTCTGTATTAATGAGACCAAAGCTTAATATAAGTTTGAAGTATTTAATAAAGTCAAATACAATAAAATTCAAATGCACACAAGGTCCCAAATACAAAAAAAAAAAAGTCTAAGTAGGATTAAATGCCCAACAAAATTAATGGTCCAAATTTTCTAATTAAGCCCATGAATTTTTAAGAAAATTCATGGATCGAACCCAACCAACTTTTAATGTTGAGCTAAAAAATATTAATTCTTTTTGCCCAAAAATATTATTCTCTTTTTAAATATATATTTGTATATATATATATATATATATATATATATATATATATAAATATGTGTAGAGATTTTAATTACATGGTAGGCCCTACGTAATTAATTAATTAACATATAATTTTAAATTCATATTGTGTGTAGAGATTCTATAATTATGCAAAAGAGTTAAATAAGAATTAATTATATAAATATATATTAGTCTTCCATGTGTAGAAATTTCATAATTATACAAAAAAAATTAAATAAGAATTAATTATATAAATAAATATTAGTCTTCTAACAACTATATTCAAAAATGTGCCAAGAAGTACAAAAGTGTACTTTTTGTATATTGTCTAAATTTGCATTTGGAACATTCAATTTTATACTGCATTGAGACATTTTCAGTATAAATGGAGCATGTAGGGACCTGGCTCCTTTTTTATTTTATTTTGATGATAAATTAAAACTTATTTTGAGACCTTAGGTGGTATATGAAAAAAGCATTTAATTGTGCGAAGAAATTGAAATTTAATCATGGCAATGATGGATGATGATGACCGTATACTTGGTAATGCATGAGGATTATTGTTGTAGGTTGTTTGGATGAGTTTTGAGGCATTTGGCTTATAATTTGATTCATTTATACAGTTTTGGTTTGGGGCCCCTCAAGCGCTGAACGCTCGAACGGTCTAGGGCTCACTCGAGCGGACTAGTGGCAAAAAGTTCGAGTAAGTGAGGACCGCTTGAGCGGACCCTTATCCGCTCGAGCGAACTGTCGGTGAGCAAACTTTAAGTTGCGAATGTTAACATTTCTCCCTCATTGTTTCCACCCACCTCTCTCTCTCTCTTGAGCAAGAGTTGAGACCTTGGATTGGGTTTGGTGAATTCTTAGAGCCCTCTTTGCTCCTCTATAGTGGATTTTTTGTTTTTATCTCGATTGTACATCCATTAGAGGTTGGAGCTACGCGTTGGAATCTCGTTTCTTGTCATTCGGTTGGAGATCTTCGTTGTTAGAGCTTGCTAGGGCTTGGTTCTTAAGGTTTTATCATCAAAAAAGCAGGATCTAAGACTAATCTTGATCATTGCATGTATATGAGTATTTTTGTTGAATTTACTTGAAAGCATAAAAAACTTATGTTTTTGAAACCCTACGTTTGGGTTTAAAGTTAAATAATGCTGGATCTTGAGTTTTACATGATGTGTGGTAGATCTATCTTAATACTACCGTTGGAAGATATTTACCATATAATTTTGGAAAGTTAAGGTTTTGACTTAAGTTAAAATCATGAAAATTGGGACCTTTTGGGTTGTTGGGTTCAAATGATGAAATTCATTGAGTCTTTGGTTAAATCCCGGGAGAGAGAAATTGCCGGCCACCACCAGCCACCACAGGCGCCGGCCCTTGCCGCCGCCTTCAGGCAGCTCTTTCTGTCTCATCCGAGTTCTATTTTTTACAAGCTTTATACCATTGAAAAGTTTGAAATATGAGATTTTTTTGCCAAAAAACATTCTGGAAAACTCCCCAATAATGGCTGAAAAATCAGCCTGAAATTGCTGCCGCCGCACCTCAGGCTGCTGCTTAGAACCGCCAACTTTTCAAGGCTTTCTTGACCTCTTTCCAAAATCTGTTTTCGACATACTTTATACCGTTGGAAAACTCTTGAAAAGTACTATTTTTCTATTAAAAACCTGCTAAAATAGCTTAGAAAAATGCCAGATAACTGCCTAGAACAGACTGCCGCTGCTCTTGTGCGCCGTTGCTTGGAACCACTAACTTTCTGAGACTTTTTTGACCTCTTATCGAACTCCGTTTTCAACGTACTTTATACCATTGGAAAGATCTTGAAAATTAGAATCTTTTCGTCAAAAAATGCTCAAAAATAGCCCCAAAAACTATCAAAAAATTGTATGGAAGCCATTGCCGCCGTTGGCCTATTTGCCACCTGTTTGGGTTATGATTTTGGCCAATTTTTTTTTGATTTTTGACAGTATTTTGCGGCATATTTTACTACTATTTTATGTTTAAAAAATTACCTAAAAAATAGTCTAAATTTTTTTCCAAAAAATCATAGAAACCGCTGCTGAACTACCACTTGCAAAGCCGCCAGAATTGGGTTTTATTTTGATAATTTTTTCTCACTATTTTGACTTATTTTTTATACTATTTTTTATTCATAAATGTTGCAGAAAAACTCATAAAAAAACTATTTAAAATCATTAAAAACTTATCGCGATCCGTGACCCGTTAAAACTCGAACCACCGCCGGTGTAATCTCCATTATTCGCGTTCTTGGATATGTCCAACTTATTCTTAAATAATCTAAACAGATATTTTAAAAATAGAAACTAACTATTACATTGATCTTATGTTCCGAAGGCTCATATTCGATCTATCACGGTCAACCCCCGTGATTAAAAAAATAATTATCATTCATATCATTCAATCAAATATGAATAATAAATGACGATCATTAAATTAGAATTAGAACGCCTACAAAACTAAGTTAGCACAATTCTAAAATTATCCGGCCTCAAAAATTGAAAACAAAAAATAAAACGGCTCTAATACCAATTGTTGAAAGCAAAACTGCCAAGATCTTTGTTTTTGCAAACGATTATTTAAAAAAATTAACTAGACAGGAAAACGCCAAAACGGGCTCTAGATAAAACTTTTGATGACAAACGATCAAAACAAAATCCGTGCATCCGAAATTAATTTAGAAGAATACATTTTTACTGGTTGAATCTTCAACTATAATTTTAATTCAAGTTGAAACTTTTGTCAGATCTTCTACTGTATTCTTTTATACGATTCTCGAATGTAGTGTGGGTTACGAATTATCAAGAACTTGTACCGACAGAATCTGAACAGTTTTAGTCTTAGAAGACAAGTTGTGAAACTGGTTCAGCTTACCCACATATTTATAGGGTTATAGTATGGATCTAGAGAGTAATTATGAGTAAGAATTCCAGTGGAATACAAACACGTATCAGCGGTTTTCACAATTAAGCAAACCTTATAGCGGTATCTGCAATTATGAAAAATTAGCAGCGATTTTTGTAATTTTCAAAAAACACTGAATTACAGTTCACACCACTAAAGAACTATAATTGCACTCTGACTCATAATCTCAAGACCATATAGCATTGAGCTCCTGTTATTAAATGCTTACCATTTCTCTCCATGTTAAGATTTTCGATATCCGTTAATTAAATTTAATTACTGATAATTTAATTTAATCGACATCTTTGAAATTTTTTAAGTCCTTCCACTTAACTTATTTGACCGCCGGATAATTAAATCCACCTGCAGGGTTTGGTCCGATCAAAATTTTTAAACTTCCTTAAGAGGGTATCGTCAATCACGATCATTCGGAATGTGAATTTTGTCAATAATTAATATTCGTCATATAAATAATACCTCTATTTAACTCACCGAGAATATAGACCCATATAAGATCGCACCATCTTTTGAATCAAAATAACGAATATTAAATACACACAAATCAATAATTATTTTAGGATTAAGAGGATAAGCATAATTCATAATAACTTTGGAGTGTGAATTAATTTTTGTAGTCAGTATAAAATTAATTACCCCAAACAACTCGTTCTATACACACAAAGTGTACTAGCACAGAGAATCAGAACAATAGACAATGCTATTATATGTTTTTCATAATCAAGATAAGCCTACTAAAACTCTGTGTTACAGTCGTACCAATGGTATGCCCATTTTCATTTAAACTGTGAACATTAAACTTATATTTTGTTAGAACTCAAAATCTGATCTTCTGTATGTTGGAACGGGGAAGGAAAAATAAGAACCAGCGCCGTAACCGTAAAAAATAGCGCATGTGGTTTTTCATGAAAGACTATATCCATGAAAAGATATATTAGGATTAAATATACCTTCAAGAAACATGTACAAGTTTCTTTGATGCAGAACAATAATCCGAGATGACCCAATAATCTTCTCACGTATATCCCGACGCACACGACGATCCCGGCGAGTGGGCATCGATTCGGATCTTTGTGTTTTTCTCCTTCTTGGTTTCAATCTCACTCCTCTCTCTCAAAGCCAAAGGAATACACAATGGGAAAGTGAAGGGGGCGGCGGCTAGGGCTTGGGATTAGGCTCAATTTTTGGCTCCTTGTGATATGGTTTTAATATATCACTTGAGTTATCATTGGAAACTATATATCTCTTTCCTAAAACCAAGGAGGAGATATATATTTTCCATAAAACAACCTTATACCCTTATTAGGGCTGGCCACCTAGGGAGTGATCCCTAGGTGTGCCAAATTTCAATATCGCCATTCATTATTTAATTTAATCCCCGAATGTTCTCGACGGAAAAATCGATATTCAAATTAAATTAAATAATTATCGAAATCGATAAAAAAATATCCGTGCGTATAATGAGCTACGTGAGGGATCACGAGTAAGTATAGGACTTGGGCTAACCGTACGCAAAAACCGGATATCCCTAACTCTGTCCCCCGAGTTAGATCCTTTCTCGCACGAACCAAAACTTATTCCACTAAAGGTCCTGACTGAACTCTCGGCCCTAACTCAAATTAGGTTTTGAGTTTTCAATTATCAAATGCACTGAATTCTTCCCACGTTTAAGATATAGATTCTCGATAAATAAATTAGGTTACTGACAACGCGATTTAATTATCTTCTTCTTCTCGCAACTACACCGCTTAACCTTTTGATATGCCGGATCCAAAGATCTACTGTACAGATTTAGCATAATCAAACCTATAAGCAAAGC
>JAOTRH010215297.1:0-10733 GCA_034768845.1 Heliamphora exappendiculata | reverse complement strand
ATAAATTGGAGAGTTAGATAAAATGAAATTAACCATAAAAGTAAATTTATAGATTTTATATATATAATTGTGTGCTTTCAACTTAGAATTTAAAAAAATAAATAAATAAAAATAAAAATAATAAAAAATAAGTAAACAAATAAAATATATACATCTTAGCTTCGGCTGTGATTTTCTAGAGACAAAACTGAGAGAGAGAGAGAGAGAGAGAGAGAGAGAAGAAGCAAAGAGAATGCGCAAGTGCGCGCGACCATCCGCCACTGCCGTGCTCTGCCGCTCCTGCCACCGTCGGCGTCGCTGACCACCAACACGTTGCCGACCTCCCTCACTATCTCCGTTACTTTCTCGCTCTCTCTGACGCCCCCTGTTCCTATCTCTTCATCTCTTTCGTTCATTTCATCCATTGCCGAAACCCTAGGTTGGAAGTTTACTGAGATTTCTTGATTGGTGGACCGAAACACTTAATTGGACACCACCGAGGAGGATTCAAACTATCTACAGTGACCAAAGAGCCAAAATTTCATGGTGACTGAAATCTAGGATTCCTGGTTGTGGCGTGTTTGGCTCCGACAAGTAGGATTTTGACTAATTTTAGTGGTTTTCCTTGAGTTGTGTTGAATTTAGCTGTTCATTCTGAGAAGCCCTAACCAGAATTTGTAATGCAACAGAGTATGTGATAAATACTTCTAGCAACCCATGTTGTAATGCTAAGCATATTTTTCTCTTGAATGGGCTTTTGTAATTTTATTGACATTTTCATTGTCTGTGACAAATTTCACAGAAATGTAATTCTTATTCCTTGTCAATCTCACATGAAATGTCTCTATTTGAGACGTTGAGATATTTTTTAACATCGACTTCCTAGACATTGTTTATAGAACCTGTAAGAATGAAGAAGTTACTATCTAGATTGTTGGAAGCTTGTTTTAACTGTATGAGATAAGCTTCTCAGATGAATTTGTTTTTGTTATGTTTTCTTCTTCATTTCAGGGAAGATATTGTTGGACATCGCACCATTGAATCATTTTATCAAGATGTTGTCCATCTCCAGGTTGTGGATCATTTTAGCAAATATTGTGTAGTTTTTATTAAAGAATTAGGCTAATATTCTTTGTCAGTTGTCTTGCTTTTCTTTCATTTTTAGCTTAAATTTATGATTTATAAGTTTCTTATTGAATGTCTTATTTATGCTTCAGAGTAAACAAGATGAGTCAGATGAGTGGAAAACTGACTCTAAAATCTGACATCTATAGCTTTGGTGTGGTTCTCTTGGAGCTGATCAGTGGGCACGGGGTGATTGACACCTCTAGAAAGCCAATAGAGCAGAACCTTATTGTTTGGGTGAGAGAAAAATCTATGCATTCCTCATGTTTAATTACTTGATGTCCATTAAAAGAAGTCTTCCAGAATCTTCCCATTCTTGAATCTCTAGTAGCCTTAATTATGTGGCTGTGGTGGCTTTGTTGTTTTGTCTGTGCGCTAGTTACCCTTCTTTCCTAGTTGTCCTGGTCAGGATTACCTGGTTTTCATATGTATTTGTGCATTTGATTCCTTGAAGATCATTTGAAGATTGATCAATGTGGTTTCTTGATATGAAGAGGTAGCAACTTCAAGTTAAAAGATTCCAAATTTCAACTAGAAGATGGAGACCTAACTCAGAGAAAATTGGGTTCATGAAATTTGAACTTTTTATTGAATATCACAAATTCATATGAAAACTAGTTAGGTGAAAATTATTGGGTATTTGAGATTTTTAAACCCCACTTTTCTCCCTGTTGATGTGTTTTTATGCAAGTGCTGTTATGATTCTATAGGTGACTAGGATGCTATTCAATATGTGTAGAGAGGCTCTGAAAGCAGTTATAGAGCTTGAGAACTATGGGTTACCATTTTCTCGAACTGAAGATGGTAAAATATATCAAAAGGGCATTTGGTGGTCAAAGTTTGAACTTGGATTTCTATTGAATTCTGTAGGTGGACAAGTATATGGTAAAATATATCAAAAGGGCATTTGGTAGTCAAAGTTTGAACTTGGATTTCTATTGAATTCTGTAGGTGGACAAGTATATCGTTGTGCGTGTGCTACATATCGTTTTGCTATAATTTAGTTTTATTTTTTTAATGACTCTATTTGATGTTTATAGGATGCTCTTTTGCACATTTTTTATTGTATTATTTTCAATAATATGATTTGTTATAATTTAGTTTTATTTTTTTATAATTCTATTTGATGTCTATAGGAGAAAGATTTAGCTGTGGAGAATAAAGAAACGAATGATTCAGATAGATTAATGGATGGATTTTTGTTCAATCTTCTAATATAATTCTTAGAATTGATGAGGTTCTAAGCTTTGTTTAGATTATTTTGTTTTTGTAATTTTGAAATTTTTGTTTGAAAGACCTATGTATTTTGATTATTTATGTAGAGATTTTAAGATTCAATATAACCCATTAGATTTGTTTTATGAGTAAATGTAGTATGATCCTCCAAATGCATGTTTCAAAGAACAAATGAAATTATATGTATGAATGTAAAAATCAAAAGCTATAGGTTATATATATATATATGAAGTGATAAAAATTATTATAATAACAAATATTTTATAAAAATTAATTTTTGCCAACCATTTGGTCGGCAATTTTTTTTAAACAAGAAAAACCTTTTGCCGACAAAAGCTTTGGTTGCAAAAAACAACTTTTACCGACCAAATATTTTAGTCTCTAAAGATTTCAATTTTAAAAAAATTTTGGCCGACAAAATTTGTTGGTTGCCAATCAACACTTTTGCCGACCAAAATTCTTTGGCGACGAGATTTATTTGTCGGAGAAGGTATCTATTGCCGACCAACAAAAATTTAGTTGTTGAAATTCTTTCCCGACAGTCTTTTGGCGACCAAATTGGGGACCAAAATATTTGGTCGGTAAAAGTTTTTGGCGACTAAATAATGACATTTGTCGACCAAAATTGTGGTCACCAAAAGTGTTTTTTCTTATAGTGTCCGCTGGAGCGAACAGAGCACCACTCGAACGGTCATTGTTGGGTGAAACCTAAACAAAAGAAGCATAACTAAACCCAAGCATGCATGACACATAAAAACATGTTATTCAATAACGATTAAAGTACTAACCAAAACATTAAATTAATATTATGAAAATAAAACGAAACTGTGTCTCACAGTGCGCAAGCTGGTCCGGGCACTAAGTTAAAAAAAAGTAGTGGAACTAAGGGAGGCCGTGGAGGAGTAAGTGAGGGGCGGTGTTGTCAAGAGTGCGAGGGGTTTGGAAATAGTGGGCAAACAGCGGGTGGTGGCTGATAGTGGGTGTATATTAGGGCTTGAAGGTTGATGAAGACGATATTTTTGGGAAAATAATATTTTGTATGTGTAGTGCGAAATTTTTTAAGTATTCATAGAATTACCCACTTCAAATTTCAATTCTATTTGAAAAAATAATAAGATATATAATCGCTATAATCAACTATATAAAAGAGTAATATTATCTAATTTAAAATTTAAAAAAAAAATCAAAATGTGAGTACATACAAATTCATTTTTTTTAATAACTCAACAAAGTAGTTATTCTAGCAAGTATTTAGTGCAAAAAAAAAAAGTTAGTTCAATAGCATTCACTAAAAAATATAACTAATGATATTTTTAAATTTTGTGTCAGTTTTAGCAAGTGCAATTAATTTTCCTACCATTTAGCTATTAATAGCATACAATAACTACCAACCGAATCAGATGTAAACAAAGAGAAAGAAGATAAAATATGTTGGGGCTGAAAACTAAGATCCTAAAATTTTGTACATGATTTAAGTCAAAAATAATTCAAACGGACAATTATCGAAATAGGCTTCCAAAATAACTTTATGGCATCGAACAATCAAAAAAAATTCAATATAACTCTCAAAATTTGTTTATAATTATACATGTCGAAAGCTGGTTGGATTAATTCTGTTTGTTACTAAAAACTTTAGTCAATAAGTTGTCGCAGTTTTTAATTAGAAGTCTAATCTTCCAATCAAACTTTCTATTGTATTCCTGAATGTAAAACATGATTGTAGTGTGGGCTACGCTTTTCGTATTCTTCAAAATCCTGATTGAATAGACTTAGATTTTTAGATACATGAAAACCCTACCCTCTCAGCCAATAGACTGAATTATGAATTAAATATTTATAACTGCGTAGAAATAAACTATAGTAGGGACCTGTAAAATAAATAAGATGTGGGCTCCTAATATAATTATGAAATCTTACTTCAACCTAGAAGTAATTCATAAAAACATAAATTAATATTTATTCCATTAAAGAATTATAATTGCACTTCAGCCTTATTCTCAAAATCAAAATTCGAGCTCCTGCTATTAAATACTTATTTATTCTCCTCATGTTAAGAATACAGATACCCGCTGATTAAATTAAATTACAAATAATTATATTTAATTGGCTTCTTTGAAAAATCTTTAAGACATTCCGCTTAACTTATTTGACAAAGCGAAATATAAAATCTATCTGTAGGGTTTGACTTGGTCAAAACTTATAAACTTCTTTAAAAGGATTCCATTAATAATTAATATTCACCATATAATTAACGTCGTTATCCAACTTAAGGCGATTACAAATTCGTAAAAAATTACATCCTTTAATGAATCAAAATAATGAACATTAAATATATGTGTATAATAATTATTTTGGGATTAAAAGAATAAGCATTCGTAATAACTATGTGGTATAAATTAATTTATATAGTTAGTATAAAATTAATTACCTAATCGCGATCCAATTCAATTCAAAGTGTACTAGTATAATAAGTCGGAACAATTGTCGAGACAATTATCATTTCTCGTAATCAAGACAGATATACGAAAAAATTGTGCTACAGTTGTACAATTGGTGTATCCAATTCTATCTAAGATTGTGAACTAAAAACTTAAAATTTATAAGAACTGATAATCTAATTTTTTGTGTGTAAGCCGAATTTTACATATTAGATTAAATACTATGTAGAACAAAAGACATCCATGCACAACATTAAATAAATAATAGAACGCATACATTACTTATTAAAATTTTCATAAAAATATAAAAATTAATTTTTTTACACTACTAAAAAATAGTTGAAACATCATACTTTATACGTGTGATTATACGATTATAATCACGCTTTTCCAAGCGTGATTTATGGGGGTGTAATCTAAAGTCGAGATTTTCGATCAAGTTTTTTGCGCGTGATTAAAATTACAAAAAAATGTTATTAAAAATATAATTAGTGCGATTGTTAAAACTTTAAAATCTCGATTTTGCATTATCGACCACACTTTTTGTGCGTGATAAAAACTAAAAAGTGTAATTAAAAATAACAAAAAGAGTGATTGAAAATGAAATTAGTGTGATGGTTAAGTCGATTTCGCATTATCGACCACTCTTTTTGTGCGTGATAAAAACTGAAAAAGTGTGATGAAAAAGTGTAATTAAAAATAACCACTGCGCACCAGTGCGCACCTAATGTTATTTCGAGTATTTTTTCACCTATAATAGATGTGTCAACTAATACAATTTTTGACTCACCAATTCTAGCTAACTTCAAATCTAAATTTCTATATATTTAGTTCTATCATATCCACAAAGGATAACCGTGAAACATAAAAGCCAACTATAAAAGAGTGTTTCCAACAGAATGAACTCCAAGTTCCAAGCACAAGACAACAAAACAAATTACCATGATTGTAATGAAAGAATTCATTAAATTTTCAAAGAAATATATTCAAATGACACTTAATAATCTTTTGATCAATTGTACCAAATTAAAAAAATGCCTAATAATTTAAAATTTGTCACAATATAAATTGAGAGAATTCTTACTAAAGAAAGGAGTAGCAATTCTAATAAATCTATCATTTGAACCAGTGTTGAGAAAAATAATACTAGCTACACTCTGAAATCTGCAAGTCAGTCCAATTCACACGATAGAATTAACAGGGAACAAAAAAATAGTAAGTTGCTCAAAAATTGAAAAAATAAGCAATTTGATTTATTTGATCAATCTTACAATTAATTACAATCAATTTAGCTTACCTGAGATTGCCCTAACTACCACATTTCAACTTGTCATGATTGATTTAGAAGGCAATTATGCAGCAATTTATTGACCAAAGTTTAGAAGGTAGGTACCTCTAGAGTGAGTCACATATATTCTAGGATAAAATTAATCTACTCAACCCGCACTTCATCTATAAGATGAGTTTATGAAAGATAGAAAGACAAAGCTCCCTTGTGGGAGAGGGAGACATGATGCATAGATGGCACAATTGTCGAATGACTACATTCTGAAAACAAATAAACACCCACTACAAACACAATGTCACTTCAATTTAGTCTACCATTTTAAATCTACACATCTACAAATTGTGTAAAATGAATACACCATCCAAGCAGTCAGTTGAATTAAGGTGTAAAGTCATTACTTCAATTCAGTTGAATTCAAAGATGGAATCTATATATTCCACTCAGGTCTGGGAACTTGTAGAACCACCCGAAGGGATAAAACCCATTGGATGCAAGTGGATCTACAAGAAAAAGAGATGAGTCGACGGGAGGGTTAAAACCTTCAGAGCTCGGCTTGTTGTTAAAGGGTTTACTCAGAAAGAATGGATCAAGTATGAAGAAACTTTTTTGCCGGTAGTTATGCTTAATTCTATTCGGATTCTTTTATCCATTGCCGCACATTTTCATTACGAAATCGAGCAAATGGATGTCAAGACATCTTTTCTTAACGGAAGTCTTGACGAGTGTATCTATATGATACAATCAGACAGATTCATTGCAAAGGGCCATGAACACATGTTGTGTAAGTTTAAGAGATCCATTTATGGACTTAAGCAGACATCGAGGTCTTGGAACACTCGGTTTGATCAAGCTATAAAATCTTATAGTTTTGATAAAAGTCTGGATGAGTCCTGCGTGTACAAGAAGCGTGATAGAAGCGTGGTGATCTTCCTAATACTTTATGTAGACGATATCTTGCTCATCAAAAATGATGTGAGGGTATTATCTACTGTTAAAGTATGGTTATCTGGGCAGTTCGATATGAAAGACTTGGAGAAGCCAGTCACATCCTGGGATCAAGCTTATGCGAGATCAGAAACAAAGAATGTTGGGCTTATCACAAGCAAATTATATTGATGATATCCTTGCTCGTTTTAGCTTGCAGGATTCCAAGAAAGGGTTTCTCCCTTGGAATCACTCTATCCAAGGATCAGTGTTCTAAGATACTTGATGAGATAGAGAGGATGAAGGTGGGTCCTTATGCTTCAGCAGTAGGAAGCCTAATGTATGCTGTGAGACCTGGACCTTTTTTTTTTTGGCGTTTTTCGACGCGTGATTTTGGTGTTTTCATCGCTGCATGTTTTTACGAGTTTAGATGCATGATCGGGGTTAGATATGCATGCGGGGCAGGTTTTCGGGGCCATGGGCCGTTGCAACGCGAATTTTGAAAATTTTCAAAAGAGATATTTTGGAAGCCTATAAATATCTGGAGTTAGATAGTTTCTTAAAGATATTTTCTAAAGCTTAACTCCTAAGTTTTCTCCTTTTTCTCTCTGCCTTCTCTCTAAGTTTTCAGGGGCCTAGAGCTCGATTTTTGATGATCAGACTGCAGATTCTTGGTATCGGCATCGAGGGCTACGCAACCATCTGGTTAGATTTTGATTCTGGCGAAGCCCAATTTTCACGTGGTTCGAGGCATCGAGTTTTTAACTCACCGAGATAAGATCTTAGACTCTCATGTCTTATAAGGGTGCTACGTGTAATCGTGTGTGTTTTTAACAGTTAGAATATTGTAGATCTGACTTTGTTTCAAGAAAATTGGATTTTGGTTTCAAAAGGAGTTTTATGTCGATTTTGGTAGATGGAATCGGGTTTTGAGTTTTTCTTTTCGAGGTTTTGTGGTAGATTCGGGTTTGGGCATGCTCGAGGGTGTCGAGAAGGTGTTTGGAGGCTTAGATTTGTGGTTGAGATGGTGGTTTGTGAGTGTTTGAGAGTTTGGAGGCCAAGAATACTTAAGAATAGAAAATCTGGGTTTTTCTCAGGTGGTAGCTCGCTCGAGCGCCCGATGTCCGCTCGAGCGGACTGGCTGTGCAAAGCCATTTTGTTTTGATGTTATCTCCCTCATTCAGACTCGAAATTAGGTTGTTCTTGTACTAAAATTGAAGCCCCGGAAGTCCTCTTTCCAATGACACCTCTCTCACCTTAAAATACTTTTTGTAAAAAAAGTTATGATCAAAAGAGTGAAGGTGTGTCAAGATTTCCAAACCATTTTTCACCCGTTTTGGCCGAATGTTTGGGAAAATATTGTTTTTCATCCATGTTGGCCCTTTTGACCTAATTCCATGTTTCGTGGGATGTTGTGGTGTTCTCGTTGGCGTCGTGGGCGTGTGGGAGTCTGTGTTGGCCGTGTTGGGCATGTGTGGGTTTTTGTTTGCCGTGTTGGACGTGTGTAAGTCCGTTTTGGTCGTGTTAGGGCCTTGGGAGTTTGTTGGTGTTTTGTGGTTTGCTGGTTGATTCTTTGATTTTCAATTTACATCCTATGGTATTCAACTAATTAATTTATAGAAATTTGTCAAATCATTACCTGTGGATTCTTTTTGGGGTTCGATTTGTTGTGTGATGGCTTCGGGAGTCGTGTGGTGGCCTCCTGGTCGATTAGGTTATGGGGCTTGATCGACTGCTCTCCTCTAGTGATTTATTTGATTGGATTATGGGGTCCTGTCAATTAAAGTCACGGAGAGGGTGTTGGTCATTTCATGCGGGGTGTAGGTGCACGGTTGTATGTGTGGTGGTTCGTGCATCGTTGCATGCGGGTGCTTGGTTTCGGTTCCTGGTTTGAGTTTTCTCCCAGTGTTGAGCGCTCGAGCGGTGGTTGAGCGCTCGAGCGGGGTGGTGCCAGAGCGTTGGGTTGGTGGTTGACCGCTCGAGCGGCGGTGGTGCGCTCGAGTGGGGTGATGGTAGTGTGTTATATTAGTAGGGGACCACTCGAGCGCTTGGGCTGTGTTGGCCTATGAGTTAGGTTTTGGTTTTGATTTTTGTATCGTTGGTTGTCCTAGTGTGTGGACGGGACCCGATTTGTGGCTGGGTCGTTCGGGTATCGAATGACGGTGTGTGTGGCATGTGATGTCGTGTTGGGTTATGTGACGCGTGGCGTCATGATGTGAAGTTATATGTGGTTTTGTGCTTTTATAACTGGTTACGTGCATTTATAACTCTAATTTATTTATGTACGGATTATGTAAGTGAATTACATGGTTTGGATACCGTTATGTGTAACATGGTTTATGCTTTAAAATCTAGAGTTTTATAGACATGTGACATGGTTTGTGGAACGTCGTATTGATACATGGTAATATGCTTTAAATCCTGATTTAGGTTTGCATATGTGTATGAAAGAGATTAGATGAATCTGTGATCCAGTAGATGTAAATCCTGGTTGATGATGCATGTGTGCGTGTGTGGTGTATGAGGTAGGCTGCAAAAGCCGGTGTGTGCGATATCTAATGGATTGAAACGAGATCCTGATGAGGCACGGGTGTGTGTGTGTGCGATATCTGACGAATTTAAACGAGTTCCTGATGAGGCATGGGTGTGTGTGTGTGTGTGTGTTCGATATCTGAAGGCTGAAACGAGGTCTTGAAGGGGCACGTGTTCATGGATTGCATGTACTGCATATTAGGACGGATAGACCAATTTTATTAAAAATTGTATTATCGGCCTATGGGAGTCGAAATATTATATTAACGGCCTGCGGGAGTCGTAATACTGGAATCGTTTTCAATGCTTTGATGAGTCGAAAAATGATTTTTATCCTCGCTTTTCCTTGCATGTGAAAATGGTTTTTCGGCTCTGGTGAGTCGTGATCTAAAACGATTTTCAAATTATTTTATTGGCTTAAAAGAAAGTCAGAAACTGCACTTCGTTTATCGAGCATGTTTAGCTTATATTGCATGTGTTGTTTAGAATCTGCTGAGTTTTGGCTTACGATGTGGAATTTTGCTTTTCTTCAAGTACTGGTCACACTAGTTGATCTGGAGGTGCTGGAGGGCAGAAGAGTGTAGTCTTCCATTTTTGTTCTTTTGTTACATGTATGCTATTACATATTTTTCGGGCATTGGAGCGTGTAATGTTTCCATTTGGCGTTTATATACAATGCATGTATGATTTTTTTTAGAGTGTATTCTTGGGTTGGGTGTTGTAGTTGTTTATTTAAGGGTGTTTCACGTGACCTGGAGGTTAGGGCTTGACATATACTATGCTTTGCACTAGACCCGACATCTGCTTTGCCCTTGGCATGGTTAGCAAATATCAGTCTAACCCAGGGCGAGAGTATTAGACTACGGTAAATAGTATAATCAAGTACCTGAAAAGGACTAAGGATTATATGTTGATTTACCAGACTGACAGTCTAGTACCTTTTAGGGTATACAAACTTAGATTTTCAGTCAGACATAGTGCTTGCATCAGGAGATAACCTTGTTGATCCTTTGCAAAGAGTTTACCGGCTAAGACTTTTGATAGTAATGTAGAGGGCATAGGAGTCAAATGTATAACAACATAGTTTTGAGTATAAGTGAGAGATTATTAGGATTGGTATACTAAAAATTATACTTTTAGTATTTAATTTTATTTTAATAAAATTAATTTTTTATTTTATGAGAATCTTTATGAGCAATATATGTATATCA
>JAOTRH010215286.1:0-10733 GCA_034768845.1 Heliamphora exappendiculata | reverse complement strand
TAAATAAGTTATATTTTTGTGAAACTAAAGATCATATACTTGTGTTTTTCAATCTAAAATTTTAAATAACCAATTCAACCACCTCTCTTGGGATCACAAACGTTATATCATGAAACAATAGCATAAGACCTCTATTTATAGGCTCTAAAATCCAACTAGCTATTGGGCTAGATATAGAACTGTCAAACTAGCCATTTTCAGAAGAATTTGAATTTTAAGCTGTTCGGTCGACTGAAGAGACTCATTCGGTTGACTGAACTTCATTTCAGTCGACTGAACATAAGGTTCGGTCGACTGAGCTGATGTAGATCTGAAAACTTATTTTTGGTAGCCCATTTCAGTCGACTGGATAGAAGCCTCAGTCGATTGGATCATTAAAAATCCAGATTTATGATTTTTCAAAAAAGTTTGATCTTTTTATGCTTTGGAAAATAATTTTTTAAGATGTTTAGGATTCCTATAAATTTCAAAGAAATATTTAAGAGATAAAGTGAATGTGCAAGAATCCTAAAATTTACAATATGTTCTTCAAGTCTTCACTATCTCGATTCTTTGTAATTGTTCCATAAAAACTTGTCGCCAAGGAACTTGTTTTGAATTTATTCGTCATGGCTTCCACTGTGTATCTTGGATTGTGCTAAGAATATGTTTCCTGTTAAATAATCTCAAAGTGCATAATTAGATACATAGGCTTGTTATCATCAAAATCGATTATTGAAGCCTTGTTAGGCCAACAATATCTTCCTTTTTGATGATGACAAACACATAGCAAAATAATGTAGGAAAATCTTAAATAAAGCTTCCTTTTGCAATAAGCACGAGTAATAATATTTGAGAGTTGGAAAACTCCCCCTTAGTATATGCATAAATTGTGAAGATATTGAAGTTTATTTCATTCATAGAGCTTGTTCCATAAAATATCATTATAACCTTTTGAATCATTATATTCAGTATGTCCATTCAATTTAAGACCAATTATATGAGAAACATAACCATGATAAGAGTAATATACGAGCACAATAAACATAACCATCTAATAAGATCTAAGCACATAAAGTGTAGCACAACCACAAACAAAATAAGAGTAGCCTTAGTACATGATTCAAAAATAAAACTCTCTAATCCTCTCCAAAATAAAATGAAAATAAAGTGGAGCTTTCCTTCTTTCTCCTCCTTTTAGCATTATCAAAAGAGGCGGAGCGAGAGGTATCCTCATCGTCATCACTATCACCAATTCCAGCATCCACGGGTGAGGAAGCATCATAGGGAGGAATGCATAAAGCATCCTCAAGGCGAGTAAGGCGAGAGCTGATCGTGTCAAGATTTTTAACAACACGTTTTGAGAAAGAGTTGACCAGTTTCTTTAAGAAGGAATGTGTGATAGGAGCATCATCAGCAGTGGTGGTAGGAACAGGTGGAGGTGCTATAGGAGAAGTGGGTGGAGCATCAGCATCATAGGCAGTAGCCTCGTCCACCTCATCACTATCTTGGACAACTTGAGGTGCCTGCCTTTAAATTTTGGGTATCCACTGTCCTTGGTGCAAACGATAACCCATTTGTTTTAATGTGGTGGTGGTAAGAAAATCATAATTTTTAGGTGGAAAAAAATTTAAAGGAGATGGAGAAAAGCCAAAGGACTCAAAGAGAGGTGTGAGAAAACCTCCATATGGAAGAATATGGCGTTTGAAACTTTTTTTGGCAAGCATCCATTGGCATATGAGAGATGGATGGTCAAGGCATATTTCTTTGTAAATGCACCATAATAGAAAGCAATCAAGATAAGAAATGTAGGTGCGAGATTCACTACGAGGTAATATATTGTATGTAATAATGAGATGCAAAATTTTGGCCTCGAGTGTGAGTTGTGAGTAAGATGGGAGAAGGGAAAAATTAAGAGGAGGTTCAGTCACGATCATGGGTAAAAATGTTTTGGGAGTGAAATTGTGAGCCATGATCCATGATTGAGATAAAATTTGTGGACATTTAAAATCTCCTCTTCCCATTCCAAAAAGAGTTGTTATGTCTTTATCGAAATTTTTTTAAGTTTTTCCATAGAGATAAGTGGTGAAGTGAATGTAACAATCATTTGGATTTGGGAAAAGTTCTTGAGAAAGATTTGCATAAAACAATCATGTAATTTGAGGGTACATACCCTTTGGTTGATAGAAAACATTTGGCCCCCAACCCATTCTACTGAAAAGATGTAAGACACGAGAAAAATAGGAATCCAAGAATCTCATGTTAATAATCTTACCAAAGATGGGATCAAGTGATTGGAGATGATACTTGTAGAGAATTTTGGCTTTACTCGAGTTGAACCATTAATCGTTTTTGCCGGTGGAATCATCTCTAGCAATGGATTTCCCCTTGCCTCCTCTAACTCTAGGTGCCATTGAAGGGTTTGGATAGATGGAAATGTAGTGTTTTGAGAGGTAGAATGGTGGTGTTGAGAAAGGGGTTTTAGATGGAATCCTTTTGAAGAGAATGATCAATATGTTTGTGCCCTAGAAGAGAGAATCCGAGAGTTAAGAAATGAAATAACAGTGAATAAATGCAGTTCGGCTTTTCTGTTTGTTGAAGTCCCCGAAGGTTCGGTCGACTGAAATGGTATGTTCGGTCGACTGAAGTGAGAAGAATTGGTTCGGTCGACTGGAAAGAGGGCCTCAGTCGACTGAACAGGGCTTTTTCAGTATTTCTAATTTTAAAAAAATGCATGATGTGAAGGGACTAGAAGTAAACACAATGCTTAATAAAGAGAGTTTTTATATAACTTCACGAGCATGTATAAGACCCAATTCTCATCTAATAATGATAAAACGATTCTCAGTAAGAGGTTTAGTAAAGATATCTGCCCATTGTTCACCAGTGCTCACAAATTCTAAAAATATATCGCCCTTTTGTACATGATCGCGAAGAAAATGATGACGTATCTCAATATGTTTTGTTCATGAATACAAAATTGAATTTTTGGAGATATTTATCGCACTTGTGTTATCACACTTAATTAGCACAACATCATATTTTAACTTAAAATCATTACGTTGTTATTTCATACATAAAATTTGTGCACAACAACTACCCACAGCCACATATTAGGCTTCAGTGATAGATAAAGCTACAGAATTTTGTTTCTTTGAAAACCATGAGACAAGTGATTTTTCTAAGAAATGACATGTGCCACTAGTGCTTTTATGGTCAATTGTGCAATCAGCAAAGTCTGCATCAGAATAACTTATCATTTTAAAAGATATAAACTTAGGATACCACGAGCCTATATCTATAGTGCCAACTAAATATCTTAATATTCTTTTTATAGTGATTAGGTGTGATTCTTTAGGACAAGCTTGATAACGTGCACACATACAGATGCTAAATATTATGTTAGGCCTACTTGTAGTGAAATAAAGTAAACTACCAATCATACCTCGGTAGAGCTTAGTGTCTACCAGTTTTTCTTGCTCGTCTTTGTCAAGTTTAGTTGAGGGACTCATTGGAGTTGTCACGCCCCAAACTCCGGGCCACGTGAAACACCCATAACAATCAACCACAACACCTAGCCCGAGAATATACTCTCAAAATAAAACATACATACATTGTATATAAACGCCAAACGACAAACATTACACGACTCCAACGCCCGAAAAATATGGTATAACATAGATGTAACAAAACTAGCAAAAAGGAAGACTACAACTCTTCCACCTCTTCAGCACCTCCAGATCAACTAGCATGACCGATACCTGAACAAAAGTAAATCCCACACCGTGAGCCAAAGCTCAGCAGATTTTAAACAACACATGCAGTATAAGCTAAACATGCTCGATAAACGAAGTGCAATTTTTGACTTTCGTTCAAGCCAATAAAAGAATTTGAAAATCGTTTTAGATCACGACTCACCAGATCTAGAAAACCATTTTCACATGCAAGGGAAAGCGAGGATAAAAACTATTTTTTTACTCATTAGAGCCTTGAAAACGATTCTAATATTACGACTCCCGCAGTCCGTTAATATAGTATTTCGACTCCCGTAGGCCGATAATATAGTTTTAAGAAAATTGGTCTATCCGTCCCAATATGCAGTACATACAATCCATGAATCTTCTCGGACTTTCACCGACAAACCACTGCCCAATCCAAGCGTCTTCTCAGACTTTCACCGACGGGCCGCCACCTAATCACAGTGTCTTCTCGAACTTTCATCGACGGGTCGCTACCCAATCACAACATCTTCTTGAACTTTCACCAATGGGTCGCTACCTAATCCAATGCAATACACACAACCCATGCAACGCACACACACACACGTGCCTCGTCAGGACCTCATCTCAGTCGACAGAGCGCACATACATCCACACACGCACCCATGCATCATCAACTAGAATTTTATATCTATTCCATTCCATATATATATGCAAACCTAAATTAGGATTTAATGCATAAAACCACGTACCAGCACTACGTGCCACAAACCTCGTCACATACTACACATGCGACCCATGCAACACTTGTAACCCATGCAACATGCATTACATGCATCCATTCCACATATTCCACATACCCATGCCTATAAAGCTATAAGTTTCAAAGCATAAATCATGTTACACGTAACGATATCAAGCCATGTAATTCACTTACATAATCCATGCTTAATAACCACAATTATAAATGCATACAACCAGCTATAAACACACATAGCCATAAAACCTCAAACCTTGACATCACCTGTCACAAATTCGACATCCACCCACAAGGACAACCAAACCTAACTCGAAGGCCAACATCAAACCCATCAAACTACGAGATTATAAACGCTACCTTTCTCCTTAAAGGATCAAGGGCTCAAACACACTCTATACCCAACCACGATGCACACAACCGTGCCACAACACCTAAAACCAACCACGCACGTCACACCTAAGGACGGCATCACACAAACACCCGAAGTCACCACACGACCCCCAAAACCATAACGCCATTAACCAAACCCCAAAAGGAATCCTAAGGTATTTGAATAAACTAATTCCCATAAATTAATCAATTAAATACCATAGAATACCAATTGGAAACCAAAACCCAACCATCTCACATCAAACAACAACTTAGGGCCAACACACACCCAATGCGGCTAACACGAAGCCACACACGCCCAACACGTGCCCTACATAACCCGCGACGCACACACCCGTTCAACACAACCCACGACACACACGTGCCCAACACAAACCCACAATGCGCACACATGTCCAACACAAGCCCACAATGCCCCAAGAAACAAGAAACTTGGTAAAAGGGCCAACAAGAATGAAAAACAAACTTTTCCCAAACATTCGGCCAAAAATGGGTGAAAAACGAGTTGAAAATCTTGACATACCTTCCCACTTTTGGCCATAACTTCTTCTACAAAAATAATTTTAAGGTGTGAAAGGTGTCATTGGAAAGAAGACTTCTGGGGCTTCAATTTTAACATAAACATGATCTAATTCCGAGTCCGGATGAGGGAGATACATTGATTTTAAAAATGAATTTTGAACCAGCAAAAAATAGACCACGGGCTAGACCGCTCAAGCGGTCTTTTCAGCTGTCAAGCATGCAACAAGAAGCCGAGAACACCCCAAGACCGCCCCCTAGACCGCTTGAGCGGTCCCTCAAGTGGTCCAACACCAGAACCTAATATGTTTGGCAACTTTTGAGCCTTCAACCTTCCCATAATCATCCAACAACCATCCAAACTCAAAATCAAACCTACTAAACTCTCTTTTAACCTCCTCAGACATACGCAAGCTCAAGACTACCACCAAAACCTCGAAAAAAACCCTCAAAACCCAATTCCATTCAACCAAAACAACACAAAACCCCTTTAAAACCAAAATGAGTTTATTCAAAACATAAACCACATTTTCATGCATTTTTAACCGGTAAGAACACACACGATTACACATAGCACCCTTATACAGCAGTAGGGCCTAGAATTCTACCTTGGTGAGTTTAAAACTCGACATCTCGAACCACGTTCAAAATTTAGGTTCGTCAAAATCAAAATATGATCGGATGATTGCATAGCCCACTGTGCCAAAAGCAAGGATCCGTTGTTGGGTCGTCGAAAATCGAGTCCCGGGCCCCCGAGAACTTAGAGAGAAGGCAGAGAGAAAAAAAAAACATAACGGAGAAATTTTAAAAATATCTAACTCCAGATATTTATAGGCCTCCAAAATATCTTTTTTTTGAAATTTTTCAAAATTCACGCAGTAACATTCCACGGCCCCCAGAACCTTCCCCGCATGCATATCTAAGCCTGATCATGCATCTAAAGGCATTTAAACATGCAAAACCGAAAATGAAAAACATGCGTCAAAAAATGCCAAAAAGAAAACGGTTCAGGGTCTCACAACTCTACCCCCCTTAATGGAATTTTACCTCCAAAATTCAACTCAAGGTCAAAATAACAAACCATCGATTGCAATCGACACGGCATACGAGATGGTTAGCTAAACCATTTCAAGGATATAGTCAAACAAGGTCAGGTATCCTAAATAATGGATAACTATCTCAAAGCCATGGGATCCACAACTCTCCCCAACCTCACATCCACACCAACAGCTACCTCAACACAGCACAACACCCACGGAGTCCACTACTAACTCTAAACCCACGGTCACGACCTCAAACACCGCCTCGCCCTCTCTGCGCAAACATCACGTCTATATGAACGGAAAGACAGAACACAAGATGCAACATATAAACACGAACCACATAAGCATACTAACTCATAGCCACATAGGTTCATGCTAAACAAAACCCCACATACCGAGGAGAACCGACAAGAATGACGCATCAATCTGGATAACCTACTCAGATTCACTGCTAGAAATCACGTCAGCTAAACATGTTTCTAACTTGGCTCCCAAGTTTGTTAATCCAAATGCCCAAAGGCATGACTAATCAATCCCACAATTCAACCCCCATGCTCACATATACACAACGTTCACATAAAACACGCATGCTATCACGTTTATGTTATCAAAACATCTAAACACCTGCAGTCAAGCACATGTAATCAACCTCACACGGGATACACTCTCTTCCCACGGCTCATAGGTATTCGAACGTAGAGCTCTGATATCAAGTTGTCACGCCCCAAACTCCGGGCCATGTGAAACACCCATAACAATCAACCACAACACCCAGCCCAAGAATACACTCTCAAAATAAAACATACATACATTGTATATAAACGCCAAACGACAAACATTACACGGCTCCAACGCCCAAAAAATATGTTATAACATACATGTAATAAGACTAGCAAAAAGGAATACTACAACTCTTCCACCTCTTCAGCACCTCCAGATCAACCAGCATGACCGGTACCTGAAGAAAAGAAAATCCCACACCGTGAGCCAAAGCTCAATAGATTCTAAACAACACATGCAGTATAAACTAAACATGCTCGATAAACGAAGTGCAGTTTTTAACTCTCATTCAAGCTAATAAAATAATTTGAAAACCGTTTTAGATCACGACTCACCAGAGCCAGAAAATCATTTTCACATGCAAGGAAAAGCGAGGATAAAAACCATTTTTTAACTCATCAGAGCCTTGAAAACGATTCCAGTATTACGACTCCTGTAGGCCGTTAATACAGTATTTCAACTCCCGTAGGCCGATAATATAGTTTTAAGAAAATTGGTTTATTCGTCCCAATATGCAGTACATGTAATATATGAATCTTCTTGGACTTTCACCGACGAACCACTGCCCAATCGAGGCGTCTTCTCGGACTTTCACCGATGGGCTGCCACCCAATCAAAGCGTCTTCTCGAACTTTTATCGACGGGTCGGTATCCAATCACAGCGTCTTCTCGAGCTTTCTCCGACGGGTTGCTACCCAATCTAATGCAATACAAACAACCCGTGCAACGCACACACACACGTGCCTCGTCAGGACCTCATCTCAGCCGACAAAGCGCACACACATCCACACACGCACCCGTGCATCATCAATTAGATTTTTACATTTATTCCATTTTGTATATATATGCAAACCTAAATTAGAATTTAATTCGTGAAACCACGTACCAGCACTACGTGCCACAAACCCCATCACATACTACACATGCAACCCATGCAACACTTACAACCCATGCAACATGCATTACATGCATCCATTCCTCATATTTCACATACCCATGCCTATAAAACTATAAGTTTCAAAGCATAAATCACGTTACACGTAACGATATCAAGCCATGTAATTCACTTACATAATCCATGCATAATAACCACAATTATAAATGCATAAAACCAGCTATAAACACGCATAGCCATAAAACCTCAAACCTTGACATCACCCATCACAAAACCGACATCCATCCACAAGGATAACCAAGCCTAATCCGAAGGCTAACATCAAACCCCTCAAACTATGAGGTTATAAACACCACATTTCTCCTCAAAGGATCAAGGGTTCAAACACACTCCATACCCAACCACGACGCACACAACCGTGCCACAACACCTAAAACCAACCACGCATGTCACACCCGGGGACGGCATCACACAAACACCCGAGGTCACCACACGACCCCTGAAACCATAACGCCATTAACAAAACCCCAAAAGGAATCCTAAGGTATTTGAATAAACTAATTCCCATAAATTAATCAATTAAATACCAAAGAACACCAATCGAAAACCAAAACCTAACCATCTCACATCAAACAACAACCTCGTGCCAACACATGCCCAACGCGGTCAACACGAAGCCACACGCGCCCTACACAACCCGCGACGCACACACGCGCCCAACACAACCCACGACAAACACACGCGCCTAACACAAATGCACGATGCCCACACATGTTCAACACAAGCCTACGATGCCCCAAGAAACAAGAAACTTGGTAAAAGGGCCAACATGGATGAAAAACAACCTTTTCCCAAACATTCGGCCAAAAACGGGTGAAAACGGTTTGAAAATCTTGACATACCGTCACTCTTTTGGCCATAACTATTTCTAAAAAAATAATTTTACGGTGAGAGAGGTGTCATTGGAACGAAGACTTTCGGGGCTTCAATTCGAACACAAAAATGACCCAATTCCGAGTTCGGATGAGGGAGATACATTGATTTTAAAAATAAATTTTGAACCAGTGAAAAATAGACCACGGGCTAGACCGCTCGAGCGGTCTGGCCAGCGGTCAAGCCTGCAACAAGAAGCCGAGAACACCCAAAGACCGCCCCTAGACCGCTTGAGCGGTCCCTCAAGCAGTCTAAGGCCAGAACCTGGTCAGTTTGGCACATTTTGAGCCTCCAACCTTCCCACAATCATCCAATAACCATCCAAACTCAAAATCAAACCTACCAAACTCTCTTTTAACCTCCTCAGACATACGCAAGCCCAAGACTACGACCAAAACCTCGAAAGAAACCCTCAAAACCCGATTCCATTCAACCAAAACAATACAAAACCTCTTTAAAAACCAAAACCCAGCTTATTCAAAACATAAACCACTTTTTCATGCATTTTTAACCGGTAAAAACACATACGATTACACGTAGCACTCATATACAGTAATAGGGTGTAGCATCCTACCTCGGTGAGTTAAAAACTCGACGTCTTAAACCACGTGCAAAATCGAGCTTCGTGGAAATCAAAATCTGACCGGATGGTTGCGTAGCCCACCGTGCCAAAAGCAAGGATCCGCTGTTGGATCGTCAAAAATCAAGCCCCGGGCCCCGGGCTCCCGAGAACTTAAAGAGAAGGTAGAGAGAAAAAAAAACTTAGCGGAGAAGTTTTGAAAATATCTTTTGAAAATATCTAACTCCAGATATTTATAGGCCTCTAAAATATCTTTTTTTTGAAATTTTTCGAAATTCATGCAGTAACACCCCACGACCCCCAGAACCTTCCTCGCATGCATATCTAAGCCCGATCATGCATTTAAAGGCATTTAAACATGCAAAATCGAAAACAAAACACACGCATCGAAAAACGCCAAAAAAAATAGTCCAGGGTCTCACAGGAGTACTCAAAACTTTTCCATTTTTCATTTGGAAGTGTTTGAGCAGCTCACGTACGTACTTTGATTGGTTGATGAAGGTTCCATTCTTCGCTTGCTTGATTTGGAGTCCAAGAAAGAATGTGAGCTCTCTCATTATGCTCATCTTAAACTCTTTTTGCACACAAATAGAAAATTCCTTGCACAAAATCTCATTAGTAGCACCAAATATGATATCATCTACGCATATTTGTACAATAAGCATGTCTTCTTTGTTTTTCTTGATGAATAAAGTTGTGTCTATTTTTCCTCTTGTAAAGTCATTTTCTAATAAGAAATTATTTAGTCTTTCGTACCAAGCTCGAGAAGTTTGTTTTAAACTATATATTGCTTTTGTTAATTCAAATACATGTTTTGGATAATTATAGTTTTTAAAACCAGGTAGTTGTTCAATATAAATTTTTTCATTTATAAAACCATTTAAGAAAGCACTTTTTACTTCTATTTGAAAGTGTTTAAAATTCTTATATGATGCATATGCTAATAATATGCTGTTAGGGTTGGTATAGTGAAAATCATATTTTTAGTATTTAATTTAATTTTTAATAAAATTAGTTTTCCATTCTATGAGAATCTTTATGAGCAATGAATGTATATTATTTATTTGTTATGCATAGATGTCTGATATTCTGTATAGTATTTAATCTGGTGTGTAGAGTACGACTTACACACAGA
>JAOTRH010215275.1:0-10733 GCA_034768845.1 Heliamphora exappendiculata | reverse complement strand
TCATTAAAGGATGAACAAGATTAATAGACTTGAAAGTATTTATCGAGTAGTCTAGTAAGTGAACTATTAATGAAAGAGGAATATGAGGTCAACAAATATTAACTTAATCTTTGTTATTTAATAAAAAATAACAAATTATAATTGGACATGGGTTGAATGAAGGAACTACGAAAATTTGCTTCTTGTGAATCAATGAACTAAGAGTTTGTTAAATTCATAACAAAAAGATGATAATATCAAACTTGATTCAGGAGTTATGATATGGAATTGAAAATGGAATAAAACAACATTTTTTTTAAAAATATGAAATAAAAATGACGTGATTGTGAAATCGGGATGGGAGATGGACTCCCGGATGATTAATAAATAGTGATAAGATTAATCAAATATTGAACCGAGGATGATTGATGTGGATGTAATTAAGTTGGGCTTGACTAGCTCCGCGGTGAAAGATCGAAAACTTGCGCAAGATGGGTACCGTGTTCCCTCGGGTTAGTCCACGTAAAACGGATTTGGGTACCATGTTCCCTCGACTGAGGTCCATAAAACGGGATTGTCGTGGTGAGTTATAGAGCTATCTATTCACCATTGGCTTCGCGTAGCCTATTGGGAGAATAGGGAGGGGTTTCTATAAGCTGCACCACATATTGGATTGATAAAATGAAATGTAATTGTGGATAATGATCTAATCAACTGAAAAGAAAGCTAATGGTTTTATAATTAGACAAGTGTACATTGGTATTTGATGACTCATTAAAAAGAAAGGGAGGATGAAAGCGAGAACTAAAGAAATGACGAAGAGAAATTGTAATTTACGAAGAGAAGAAGGGAAATGAGAGAATATCAACCATTGAATTGGAATTAATAATGAGTCTAATAAGAATAAAGAGAAAAACAGAGAAATGAACAGTTTGTATAAAAAGAATGTAAATCTAATGTTGGATAACGAATGAAAGAAAATGGAAATGTGGATAAAAAAAAACTGGTGAGTTGAAAAGATAGTTAATGAGTTGATGATACTGTAAAAAGGAATGTATTCGGTTATTGATTAAAGAGAATGTATTTAATGAAAAAGAAGGGAAAGGAAAAGGAAAATGAGAAATATACGGATTGGATAATCAAGTAAAAGGGGTAGCAAGTTAATGATAATGATATTTGAGAACGAACACAAAGACGAATTTTAAAAAAAAGGAGAATTGGATAATTCTAAGAAAATATGAAATGAGAAAAAATAATAATAATTGACTGTAATTGCTGTTGCATAATATCCTGCTCATCCACACCTCACAAATCATGCATTGCACTTTATTTAGTCTTTATCCTACGAGCTTTTGCACAGGTTGTATGTGCCTAATCTTTTATAGGTTTAAACGACAGAAGAGTAAGCAAAGGTTGGGATATTGAAGAATGCATTGGAAAAGAGGAGCAAATTTGTGTCATTTTGATTGATAGATGTAACCAAATATACAAGTTTGAATCTTAAGTATTTGCTTTAAAGTATTATATTAGAAATATTCAAGGAGATAATGAGATCGTATTGGATGAATGTAGCCAGTGTGCAAGTCTAGTGAGACTTATGTTTAATTTAAGTCGTATGGATATGAATACATTTGTAAGGAAGTGAAGGATGTCATTTATTATGTAGCTTAAGCTTGTATGGTTTAATTTCTTGTGGGATTTGATATAACTGTTATGTAACTAGAAATGAATGGTTGTAATAGTTTTGATTGTGTTTGGGAATCCAGGCGGTGCCTGAATATATATATATATATATATATATATATATATATATGTCCCTTGTAATTTGAGTTTGAGTTTGATAGCTAAATTTAGGATAGTCCGAAAAACAGAGAAAACTCTGTCGAAATTTTTAAGAAATAGACTTAGAATATTTTTGAAGTTTTAGAAAGGAACTTCTTTTAAAACAAATTATATCCAAGTATTAGAAGGTTTTAACCATAAATAGAGTTGTATACAAAGGAGTCCCCTCGGTGATTCTCTAATGTTGGGTTATTAAGCGGAGTTCACGTGACTCGGGAGTTGGGGCGTGACAACTCGTGCTTGGTGGAGAGTGGCCCTCAATCCATCACGTTGCTATCCGTACATTGAGAATTGAGGTTACAGTACCATCAAAACTCCCAGTCGTTAGGTAGACGACTACTTAGTCATTGTTGGATAAGAGAGTGTATTGGGAATAGGTGTAATAGGTTGTGGCTGTTAAGCTTTAATTATACTATTTTATTGGGTTTGAGTTATAACTGTTAACCTTTATTACAAAAATGATTGTAATGAGTTGTGATGGTTAAGCCTTGTTACGAAATTGATTATCATGTGTTGTGGGCCGTTAAGTCTTATTATGAGAATTGGTGATTATATACTTTGAGCTTTTAAGCTTTATTATGAGAATGATTATAATGAGTTGTGACAGTTAAGCCTTGTTACGAAAATCGAGTATCATGTGTTGTGGGCGGTTAAGCCTTATTATGAGAATTGGTGATTATATACTGTGAATTGTTAACTCTTATTACGAGAAATGTTTTATAATGAGTTGTGGCTAATAAGCCTTAATTACCCTTTGTGAAATATGAAAGTTTATCATAACTTAAGAGATTTTTATGTTAAAGTAAATGTGGTATTTATACGTCTTTTGTAAAAGGTATGATGAACTACTTTTCAAAGATGTTGATTTACTCTTAAAACTAAGTGTTTAGTTTTCTCTTGTTCATTATAATACTAAGTGTACTCTCCTGTAACCTTTGTGATTGCAGAGAGCAAGTTCCGCTAGAAGGTCCATCACTGTCGATGTCTTAGGCTTGGGATCAAAGCTTAGATGTCATTTTTGTTGTCTTTCATTTTATGGTTTGTAATTGTAAGACATCTCATGTTAGAGATTAAGAGTTTTAGCTTTGAGATGAAATGTATGGTATGGGATGTAGTATCCCGGTTATGATGTATGGGATGGAGTTTCCCTTGATCTTATGTTCTTTGATTTTAATGAAAGGATGTTTTCGAACCAATCTTGTGTGGAAAGTTTTTGTTCTTGGCTATTCTAAGCCTTGTTGATTTCTTGAGGCCACTAGAATGTTGGCAGGTTTATGCCCTACTGCACAGGTAGAGAACCTTGCGGGAGTAGGGTGTGACATTTTGGTATCAGAGCCCTAGGTTTTAGATTCTGTAGACTTTGTAGAGTGTGGTTTGTGGTGGAGCATAGGTTAAGTGGTTTGCCACACTACGCGGTATAGAGTGGTTTAGTCCATAGGATATCATACCCTTGTCTTCGAACGTT
This sequence comes from Heliamphora exappendiculata, assembly GCA_034768845.1. NCBI lineage: Eukaryota > Viridiplantae > Streptophyta > Magnoliopsida > Ericales > Sarraceniaceae > Heliamphora > Heliamphora exappendiculata. The sequence continues at coordinate 7,447 of JAOTRH010215275.1, read as the reverse complement.
CGACTAACTGGCTTTGAAGTCCATTGGGAAATGCGTCTTAGATAGACGCAGGTTCTTAATAAGAAGTCTGAGTATATTATCAAATTAGAAAGGTAACCCAACGTAGAGTTTTAATCGGAAGTCTAAGTATGTTATTAGGTTGGGAAGGAAGCCCAATGTAGAGTATTAACCGAAATTTCTAAGTGTGTTTACCGGAGTGCAGAGATAACCTTTGTTTTGTTGTTAGACTTCTGATCCAGTTGCCTATTTATTTCTTTCATAGTTTTGACAAGACTCTAGCATCAAACCCTAAAATGTACCTTCTTATGAAGTATGGATAATTTCGATGGAGCATCGTTTGTCCTTGAACAACCTAACAAAGAGCAATGGGAAGAACTTTCACTAGTGGAACAAGTACAACCTGAATATGTGAACCAACCTTACCTAGTCACTAGAATATTATAAGCCATCGAAAGACTGACAGAGCAGAATGAAAGATGGATGACGATACAGGCGTAAGGGATTAAACTAATGTTCCTCGAGATGAATAATTATTCAAATATGGTTAAGGCAAGGATGTTAGAAAAGGATGTTAAGGAGGGCGACAGAAGATAAGAAGGATTTAAAAGGTGTAGGTTTGAAAGTGGTTTAATAGTTAAGAATTTTGGGTTCAAAGGAAATCGATCAAATGGGGGAGCGTCGGGTCATACGGAGGGGACGAAAATATATAATTGTTTTAGGTGTGGGGCCACTGGTCATTTTAAGAGGGCTTGCTCGAAAGTCAGACGAGAAATCATTGGTTATTACTGTGGTGAATCAAGATACATGGGCATGTAGTGCGTACATTCGAGAATACTAACATAATCGTCTAACGGAAGCAAAAGGATGGGGGGTAGAGGACCAACTAGGACCATATTGGAAAAATGAGAGGGACCGATGGTACAACCAAGGATTTTAGAACGAGTATCAGCCATAACAAAACAAGATACATAAGCTACACCTAACGTGGTGACATGTATTCTTACCGTTTTCAATAGAGATACGTTTGTTTGGATAGATCCAAGATTAGTACATTCATTCATATCACTCATTCTTTGCTAATAGATGCTATAACGATTGAACCTTTTGACAGTGTGATATTAATCGTTACACTAATAGGAAAGGAAATGATAGAGCAAAGTGTGTACCAAAACTGTTTGAGAGAGTAGGAGATGCTGTTAAGTATTATAGGTCTCGACCTAATACTTGGAATGGTTTAGCTGTTATTTTATCATGCGTTGTTAGAATGATCATTAAAATATTCGGGGAGATGGAATTTGTATTCCAAGGGGATTGGAGTGAGTTCCATTTTTTTTAAATTTAAAGGTTATTACGAAAAGGGTTGCTATAGTTTTTGGCACTAGTAGTTAATATAGAGTTAAGAGGAAAAGAACTTTTGAGATGCTAGGTGTTTGCAAGTTCCCATATGTATTTCCAGAGAATTTACCGGGAATATCCCTAGATCGAGAAGTTGAGTTTGCAATTAACCTATACCCAGGCACGATGCCTAAATTGTTTCCACCTTATGGAATGTCACCTGTTGAGTTGCGAGAATCAAGGGAACCGTTGTAAGAGTGGTTGGATAAGTGTTTCATCAAACCTAGAGTCTCAACTTGGGGTGATCCTGTGTTGTCTGTAAGGAAGAAGAATGAAACTGTCACGCCCCAAACACCATGGTCACGAGAAAGCCCACCCAAAATACAGTTTGAAAAAATAAGATTTGTAGTTGGAAAGCCCTCAACTGTAAAATATACATCATTTGGATAAAAATTCTCACAGTTCAACTCTCATAAACTGAAAACATGCATCTCATACATGAATAAGCATATCGCCCAAAGGCGTACAAAACCAGCCATCACTGGCATTACATGTGAAAGTACATGTACAAAAATAGGAAAAACTACCGCAAGTCTTCCATCACCTCTGCAACTAGGTCAACTCCTATGCTCACCTGAAAAGGTTTTACAGCAAAATCCCACACCGTGAGCAGAAACCCAATAGAACATAGACAATAAAACTATAAAGTAGGTTATGCGATTACACACACACGGGCTCAATCACAGGAGCCAAAAAGGTTTTCCTTCCAAAACCATAAGTTTGCATCAGACTACCATGAGTCTAAAAAAGGTTTCATATCATAAAACTCCACGTTTCCATCCTTCAAACTATGCATATCATCCTAACAGATATCATACCACAGTTAAAGAAAAGCTGTAAATAAACAGTATGCTCCACTCGGGTCACACAGCCGAGAAAAAAAGATGTAAATGAAATCCTATGTACTGACTCTACCAAACAGACAAAGGTAACAACTGTAAACTTTTGTCGATTACCCTAGTCCTGAACCACTTAAGGCCAGCTAAGTAATGAAAAGTTCTATATGGAGTTACAATAACAACGCCATTCACGGAGGCAACCGACTTCTTTACAGATTTCCATGACCGATGGGAAAGCACTCAAACCATGCACTTGTTTCTTTACGGTTTGCCACGACCGATGGGCGAAACATAACCAAACCACGTTTACGGGGATTTACCCGAGGGACCATAGCGAACCCACTCTGCGCATATTTTTGGACTTCCACCAAGGAGCAATAGAAGCCCAACTCAAAACCACACACTGTCACGGTACATCTATGGAAACATTTAAAAACCCACCGTAGCTCAACTACGAAAACTCACAAAATAGTTTATACAACACATGCATAAAAGAGATTCAATCCATCAAAATGGAGATCTAAAACCATTTCCAACAAAATGTTTAAAAGGTGTGACTCAACCCCGCGGATTAGCTTCAAACCTCCAAAAAGACATTTTTCACCATTTTCACAAAACACCTCGTTTTCAAACCTCATTTTGAAAACTATGGATACCACGTACCCAAAACATGTATACAACCGAGAAAAGGCGTAAAAATCCACTTTTACCCAAAAACCACGGTTACACATGAAAATCATATTTGATGTATTTTTTACCCGGTAAAAACACGTATAATCACATATATCACCCTTATACAATAATAGGGTCTAGAATCCTACCTCAGAGAGTCAAGAACTCGACGCCTCAAAACTGAACGGCGTCAGAACGAGAATTCGTCTGGATGGATGCAAAGCCCTCGGCCCCAATAGCAAGGATCCACAAAGGATCGCACACAAAACCAAGCCCCGGGCCCTCAAAGCTAGAGAGAAGGCCGAGAAAAGGGGGGTTTCTAAGCCTAGAAGAAAAGTTTTAAACAAATATCTCTGCCACTGAGATATTTATAGAAAATAAAAAATTACACTGTTCAGTCGACCGAACCTCTGAGTTCAGTCGACCGAACTCAAAAAACTTGGTTCAGTCGATCGAACAACCTCTCCAGCCGACCGAACTCAAGACTAGAAGCGTACTGGAATCTATTGTGGTTTCTCAGCCCAAAAACTAACCCAACCAACCTAAACAAGTTCTGACAAAGCGTAAAGCACATCTACACATGCTGTTCTACAACTGTAAAGCATAAACCATGCCTCGATACTATTCATATACTGAAGGAAACACATCAAATATATAAATAACCTAAAAGATAGGGTCTCACAGAAACTCTAAGAATGTGTAATTTATTATCGTTAGCCGAGTAGAATTACTATTTAAAGTAAGTATCCTTTGCACTGGGTGGATGTTTTGATCAATCCGTTGGAAAGAAATTCATGGAATTAGTTAAGGGTTATGACCATACGATCCATTGTTACCCAGGGTAGGCCAACCCAAAGTCGAAAAGCGTGAGGAAAGTATAGTACATTTTTGGGCAGTGTGAAGTAATTTGTTTTCGAAAATGTAATTTTTTTTTGAACCAACCCTATGATAGGTAAGAATAGAAGTTCATTTGAAAATCTCAGTGAAAGGCCAACCTTACTAGACGAAATCCAAACTGTTAAGTCATTGAGTAGTTAGGTAGACAAGATAGTGTCAGATGCAAACATTGTAAGGACTTGGTTCTAAACCATATTAGTGATGGTAAACCGAAAAGATCTTAGGTCACAATAAGGTTAGAAACCCTAATACGATCAAAACCCTAAAGATCTAATACCTGAGAGGTAAAACCCTAATACAATAAAGAGAATGTCTAAAACCCTAGAAATTATTTAATTATCCTAAAATATTAATTTAAAATCATAAAATCTCATAAAAAGATAAAATTACGATTATACTCCTAAGATACAAGAAAGTCTTTACAAATCCAAATTTAGACACATGGACAACTCAAACTAAGATTTAAATTAAAACAAAAAGTAAAAGACAAAATAGCAAATAAAATGAAAAAAATGCCCCTGTAAGGCCGGCTATGGCTAGAAAATTGTGCCATTTTTTTTTGTATTTTATGCTCAAAAATTAAGAAAAAGATATACAAATAAAGTATCATTATAACCTAAAAATATTTAAATAAACAATGATGATACTAATATAAAATTTTATGTCTACAAAAAAAAAGTCATTATTAAAACTTTTACACACCAAATAAAGCCAAAATGATACATGTCACGCCCCGACTCCCGAGTCATGTGAACTCCACTTGATAACCCAACATTAAAGAATCACTGAGGGGACTCCTTTATATGCAACTCTATTTATGGTTAAAACCTTCTAATATTTGGATATAATTGGTTTTAAAAGAAGTTCCTTTCTTCGACTTCAAAAATATTCCAAGTCTATTTCTTAAAAATTTCGACAGAGTTTTCTTTATTTTTCGGACTATCCCAATTTTCCTGTAAACCTGTTAAACTCCAAACACAATTTATACACAGGCACCGCCTGGATTCCAATTCTCAAACATAATCAAAACTACTACAACTATTTATATCCAATTACATAAAAGGTATACCAATTCCCAAAAGAAATTAAATCACACAAACTTAAACTGTGCATGACTATCATTCAACATACATAGTAGTTACATTCGTCTGAAATATTTTCATCATACTCTTTATTTCTTTCATACAAGGAGATTAAAGAAATTTATAAATGTAAGACGTGATGGGTGCCACCTTGTTTTCTGTAGTTACTCGACCAGCGTTGATAGCACATGTACTAGAGGTCCAGCAGACGGACCAGGAGGCTAAGATGATACGAGACCGCGTTGCTAGTGGCGAGGATACAACAGGATGTATTGTGGGTTCTGATCAGAGTTTGAGGTTGGCTTGGAGGTTGTTCGTGCCAGAGTCATGCCGAGCTGAACTTCTACGTGAGTGTCATCATTCTTGTCTTGCCGTGCATCCTAGAGGGACGAAGATGTACCATGACTTACGTCGTCAGTTCTATTGGACGGGAATGAAGCGAGGAGTGATCCAATTTGTTTCTCGATGCCTCACCTGTCAGCAGGTAAAGGCGGAACATCAAAGACCGGCAGGATTGCTGCAGTCGTTGCCTATATCAGAGTGGAAGTGAGAACACATCACGATGGACTTTGTGTCAGGACTTCCTCGATCACCTAGAGGACTCGACGCCGTATGGGTTGTGGTTGATAGGTTGACGAAGTCTGCACACTTTCTCCCCATCCTAGTGAGGGATTCGGTGGAACGACTAAGCAGCTTGTACGTCAGAGAGGTAGTCAGGTTACATGGAGTGCCAGTGTCTATTGTTTCAGACCGAGACCCGCGCTTCACATTGCACTTTTGGCAGAGTCTTTAGAAGGCCTTGGGGACGAACTTGACGTTCAGTACTGCTTTTCACCCCCAGACGGATGGCCAGTTAGAGAGGACTATACAGATTCTGGAGGATATGATGAGGTCTTGTGTCCTTGATTTCAGAGGTTCGTGGGAGGATCATTTACTGTTAGCTAATAGCTATCAGTCCATTATTGGGATGGCACCGTATGAGGCTTTGTATGGTAGACCATGTAGATCACCCGTGTGTTGTAAAGATGTTGGAGAGACCACAGTCTTGGGACCCGATATGGTGCGAGAGACGACAGAGAAGGTTGTTGTGATTCGCCAGCACCTACTGACAGCACAGAGCCGCCAGAAGAGCTATGCAGATCATAGGAGGCGACCTTTGGAGGTTATAGTGGGAGATCATGTGTTTCTGAAGGTCTCACCACGTAGAGGTTTGATAAGATTTGGTCGTAGCGGGAAGCTATCACCTCGCTTTATTGGACCATTTGAGATCCTCGACAGGATTGGTGAGGTTGCTTATTGTTTGGCTTTGCCACCTCAGTTAGCATCTGTGCATAACGTGTTCCACGTTTCTATGCTTCAGAGGCATGAGCCTGATCCTTCGCATGTGTTAGATTGGGCTGAGCTGCGGATTGATGAGGATGCCACCTATGAGGAGCGTCCGGTGAGGATTTTTGATACAAAGGAGCAGGTGTTGCGGGGCAGAACAATTGCTATTGTCAAGGTCTTATGGGATCATCACGGGTTGAGGAAGCGACATGGGAGCTTGAGTCTGGGATGCGGGCTAGATATCCAAATCTGTTTACCTTGTGACCTTGTTGCAAATTTTAGGGATGAAATTCCTTAAGGGGGGAGAGTTGTGAGACCCTTACCCTTATCTTTTAGGTTGTTTATATACGTGATGCTTTTATTCCCCTATATGATAGCATCAATGCATGGTTTATGCTTTAAAGTTGTAGAAAAGCATGTGTAAATGTGTTTTACGCTTTCCCGGACCTTGTTTAGGTTGGATGAGTTGGTTTTTGAGCCTTAAAACAGTAGCAAATTTCAGTACACCTCTGCTGTGGAGTTCGATCGACCGGGGGTTCCAATTCGATCGACTGAACCGTAGATCTGGAGTTCGGTCGACTGAACTCATTAGTTCAGTCGATTGAACAGTGCACTTTTTGGTTTTCTATAAAAGCTCCAGTGGCGGTGTTTTGAGAAAAAAAACCTTTCTTCAGACCTAAGAAACCTCTTTTCTCCTCCTTCTCTCTAGCTTTGAGGGCTCGGGGCTTAGTTTGTTGTTGATTCCTTCGTGGATCCTTGTTATCGGGGTCGAGGGCTTCGCATCCATCCGATCGGATTCTTGTTCTAACGCCGTTCAATTTTGAGACGTCTAGTTCTTGACTCTCCGAGGTAGGATTCTAGACCTACTACTGTTAAGAGGGTGTTATATGCAGTTATACTTGCTTTCACCGGGCAGAAACGCATGAAATGTTGTTTACATGTTTGAAATCGTGATTTTTGGGTAAAAGTAGATTTTCATGCCTTTTTTTTGGTTGTATACATGTTTGGGTACGTAATATTCATAGTTTTCAAAAGGAGGTTTGAAAACGAGGTGTTATGTGAAAATCGGTGAAAAACGTCTTTTTGGAGGTTTGGATCTAACCCGCGGGGTTGAGTCTCACCTTTTAAAACGTTTTGTTGGAAATAGTTTTAGATCTCTATTTTGATGGATTGGATCTCTTTTTATACATGTGTTGTATAAATCATTTTGCGGGTTTTCGTAGTTGAGCTACGGTG
>JAOTRH010215264.1:0-10734 GCA_034768845.1 Heliamphora exappendiculata | reverse complement strand
CCCGCCACCCAGCCCCGCGGCCTCCTCCACCGCAGCTTCGCCATCGGCGGACCCCGCCCACCCAGCGAATCAAACGACCGCGTCGCCCGCCGAACCGCGCAAGCCGTTCCTCGCACCGCTGCTGGCCAAGCTCCAGACCGGCCTGCTCACCGTCGCCGGCCCGATGCTCCTGCGTCTGGCCGTTGTCAACCCCAAAGTCCGCCAGACCATGATGTGGCTGACGGTGGTCACGCTTTTCAACGCCGCGGTCATGTGGTCGTACGTGATGCTCAAGGGGCCCCCTGCGCCGGCGATTCCGATGGGTCCGCAGCCCACGCTGCACGGTCCGGAGGAACACCCAGAGAGCGTCAAAGCCCGGGCCATGGCGAAGGAAGCGGCTCAAAAAGCGGCCGCGGAGGCCGCGAGCCACCCGCCCGCTGATGCTCACGGCGATTCGGGCGGGCACGGCGGCGACAAAAAGGCCCCGGCCAAGAAAGACGACCACGGCGGCCATTAATCGCTCGCCAACTCGGGGCTGGGCCGAGCGCCTGGACCAGGAACGGTCAGCACAAATGAACCGATGAAGCGCTTCCTGAGTTCCGGGCCGCAATCGCGGCGGTTACGCTCCATCCATGATCACCTGCAACATCAGCTGCTTGGCATGTTGCCAGTGGAGCGGCGGAGCGATCGCTTCAACGCTCGCCACGGCGGTGCCGTTGGCATCCGGTTGGATGGTCGACTGGCCCTGGGCCATCGGGGTCGTGGCGGCGGTGGTCCAGCTTCTAGGCATCTTTTTCGCAGTTGACGCCCTGATGCACTCGCGGACGCCCCAGGGGACGATCGCCTGGACCGTCGCGCTCGCCGTCCTGCCGCTCGTGGCCATCCCGCTCTACGTGGTCTTCGGCTCGCGGCGGTTCGAGGGGTACGTCCGTCGCCGTCGCATGGGCCGCGCCGGCGTGAGTCGCGCCCTTGATGAGCTCTTGCGGTCCCTCGATCCGTACCGCTGCGAACTGATGGAGGACAGCAACCAGGCCGGGCCCTTGGCCAAGCTGGTCGCCCTTCCCGCGACGGCCTCGAATCGGATCACGCTGCTCGAAAACGGCTCGACGTTTTTTCCGGCGCTGGTGCGTCTGTGCGATGAGGCGAGGCACTCCATCGTCGTGCAGTTCTATATTTTTCGTGGCGACTCGACCGGCAAGCTCGTCGCCGATGCCCTGATCCGCGCCCGCCGCCGGGGAGTGCATGTCTCGCTGCTGTACGACACCGTCGGAAGCGTCGGGCTGCGCCGTAGCGCCGTCCTCGGCGAGATGCGGGCCGCGGGAGTACAGGTCGCCGGCTTTGTCACCTCCAAGGTGCTCTTCAAGCGTCTGCAGATCAACTTCCGGAATCACCGCAAGATCGTCGTTGCCGATGGGGCCCGCGCCTTGGTCGGCGGGCTCAACGTCGGCGATGAATACCAAGGGCTCGACCCATTCCTGCGGCCCTGGCGCGACACCGCAACGCTCGTCGAGGGCCCGGCCGCGCTCCAGGCCCAACTTGCCTTTGCGGAGGACTGGTACTGGGTCACCGGGCAGCTCCCGACGGCCTCGTGGACGCCGGTGCCCGCGACGAGCACCGATCCCTCACTTCAACTCGGCCTCGATGCGCTCGCGCCGGTGGAGACACCGACTGAGCTCGCGTTGGCCACGGCGGTCGACGCATCGCCGCCCCCATCTTCGTCTCAGAACCGGGTGCTGATCGTCCCTTCCGGACCCGCCGATGACCTGGAAACCTGGACGCTCACCGTCTTGCACCTGATCAACCGCGCCAAGGCACGCCTGTGGATCGCCTCCCCGTACTTTGTCCCCGATGAGGCCATCCTCGGCTCGTTGCAGTTGGCGGCGCTCCGAGGCGTCGATGTGCGTGTCATCATGCCCAGGATGCGCGATCAGCTCGCCGCCCACTTCGCCGGGCTGAGTTACCTCGAAGACACGATCCCCTTTGGCATCCGCATTTTTCAGCACGTCAAGGGGTTCATGCACCAGAAGGTCATCCTTTCCGACGAGGTCTGTTCCATCGGCACCGCCAATCTCGACAACCGCTCGATGCGAATCAACTTTGAGATCAGCGTGCTCTGCGGCGATGCACCCTTCGCCGATCGGGTAGCCGCCATGCTCCAGCGCGACATGGCCGACAGCGAAGAGCTTCGGCGCGGCTACCTCCGGCATCGCCGCTGGCCGGTGCGGTTTGTCGTTCGCGTCGCGAGACTTCTCGCCCCAATCCTCTAGCCACGATCCCCTAGCCCCGATCGGCTCGTCGCGCCCCGGTCTCGCCCGCCCCCGGGGGCAAACTCTTCGGCCGATCCGACCGTACCTTCAGGAGTCCTCGCGATGGCCGAAACTCCCAAGCCAGAACCCGAACCAGATCAGCCCCGCCCGGATCAGCCCTCCCCCGGACGACCCGTCCAGCGCACCCTCGCTGGCGCGGCCCTTCGCATCGCCGCCGTCTCCCGCGCCTTCGGCTCGGCCACCAGGCGCTACCCAAAGGACCTCGCGGCGTCGCTATTCCAAGCCGCGGGCACCGCCGCCCAGGTCGATGGATTAGCCCCGACCGCCGACGCTCGCGAAGAACTCGCCACTGCATGGCAGTTGCACACGAGCCAGCCTTCGCCGGATGGCCGCCTCCGCGCCATTGCCTGGCTCGGGCACAACACCGTTCTGCTTCGCATCGGCGACCAAACGGTTCTGACCGACCCGGTGCTGTCCAATCGCATCGGCGTACGCCTCGGGCCGGTCATCATCGGCCCCGGTCGCCTCGCGCCGCCCCCTCTGACTCCCGAGCAACTCCCGCAGATCGACCTGATCCTCCTGAGCCACGCTCACTTCGACCACCTCGATCGCCCGACCCTCAAGCGGCTCGCCGACTCGCGCACGCAGGTCGTGACCGCTCGCGGCACGCGCCGGCTCGTCCCCAGGGGCTTCGGCGGTGTGCGTGAGCTCGACTGGGGCGCGGAACTGGACGCCCGGGGATTGCACCTGCAAGCCCTGCGCCCCGCCCACTGGGGCGCCCGCACGGCCTGGGACCGCCACCGCGGCTTCAACGGCTACACGTTGCAAACCGGCACCTCGCGCATCCTCTACGCTGGCGACTCCGCCCAGACCGATGCGTTCAACGGGCTCGGCCCCTTTGACCTCGGCATCTTCGGCATCGGCGCGTACGACCCTTGGATCGAAGCGCACGCCTCGCCCGAGCAGGTGTGGGCCATGGCCAAGAGCGCCGGGGTGCGGGTCTTGCTCCCGGTCCACCACTCCACGTTCAAGCTCTCCGACGAGCCGATCGCCGAACCGCTGGAACGGCTGCGAGCCGCCGCGGGCCGCGAACGGAGCGTCGACGCGAGCCAATCCATCCCCGAGATCAAAGCGGTCGAGCCTGGCGCCGTCGTCGCGATGGAGTCGCGCATGGGCGAGCGTGCAACGGGTCTCGGCGAGAATCCTTAACCGGGCGGACACCGGGGAATGGCGGCGTGCGTGCTGGGGAGGTGCTGACGGTGGTGGTGGACAACCCGGGTGGTCACAGCAAATCTTCACACAACGCTTGAACGATCTTGACCCGGCGTTTGGTATGACACCTATCGCCAGGTAAAGCCAGCGTGTTCTCATCATGGTTTTACGCAACCATGATGTTTGTCCGCACGACTCAATCGCGCGGCAGAGATAGTCTTTGCTGGCGTTTAGGCGAGAGAGGTTTTCGCCCACACCCGCTCTGAGGAAATATTGAAATGCCGCCAACGACCTTCCGCCGGTTCGCCGGTTTCACCCTAATCGAGCTCCTCGTCGTCATCGCGATCATCGCGCTGCTCGTTGGAATCCTGCTGCCCTCCCTCGCGAGCGCCCGCAACGCCGCCCGCTCCACCAAGACCGCCAACAACGCTCGCCAGGTCGCCCTCGGCGTCGCGACCTATACCGCGACGGCCCAGGAATGGCTCCCGCCCCACTACGTGTACGGCAACGATCAAACCGGCATGGGCTGGACCGTTGCTGACCAAGTGTCCAGCAACCCGACGCCATCGAACGGCTACGTCCACTGGTCCTACGCCCTGTTCGGCCAGGGCGGCGTGCCGGAAGATGCCTTCACCTCGCCGTTCATCACCAGCAAGGGCGGCGCTCCGCGCACCAACCCGGGCGGTAACATTGACGATTGGGAATCCGGCCAGGTCAACGACCAAGGCGGCAGCAACCCGACCACTCCCCCCGAGGATCGTCAGGTCAAGCGCTGCGCATTCGCTGGCAACGCGGCTCTGTTTCCCCGCAACAAGTTCACCAACTCCGGCGGGCAACGCAAGAACCAGCTCGTCAAGGTTGGCGCCATCGAGTTCCCCTCGAAGGTGATCCTCCTGACCGAGATGTACTTCAACAACCGCTGGGATGCGTGGAAGACCGGCGAAGGCGTCATCAAGAGCCACCGCCCGATCACCCCCTTCCAGGGCCTCTCCTCCGGCGATGATGTCTACAACGAGCCCAACACCGTCGCCACCGGCACAACCCCGGCCCGCTTCCGCTATCCCCCGCTGACCGACATCCTCAAGGCCGACGACATCCCGGCTGGCGCTGTCGATGGCGGCGCTCCGCTGATCAACCTCGTCGGTCGCCAGCAGCCCAACAAGGACAGCAAGGGCGGCGGCGCTCAGTTCGCCTTCTCCGATGGCCACATCGAGAATCTCACCGTTACCCAGACCGTCGAGAAGAAGCTCTGGGGCAGCCGGTTCTACAGCATCAGCGGCGATAACCGCGTGAACATGCAGTAACCAGTCGGCCGTGTGACGGATGGGAACGATGCCTCGCTCGGCCGTGCTCCGCAGCGAGATTGAGAGAAACAGATTTCAGCACGTGTCGCGGTCGGATGAAAGTTCGCACGCGGCATTCCAGGATGGTTCAAGAAACACTCGGCCGAGGGATCGGCCCTGACACCGGCAGTTCACTGCCGCCTTTCGGAAGTCCACGCGGAACTTCGGGTGCGCGATCGTTGCGCATCCATCCGCTCACCCCGCCGCGGTCCTCGAGTTGGGCCAAGGCCTCGTTTTGGAGAGATCCTATGACCCGCACGAACGTCCTTGGCCTGCTCCTCTGCTCTGGCCTGGCCACCTCCGCGGCCTTCGCCGCCCCCAGCGTGATCAACCTCGCCGGCGCTTCCCTCCTTGAGAACTATCTCAAGGCCCCCGCCGCCACCAACGACTTCATCGACGTTGACGGCGACGGTGTCTCCGGCCAGGCCGGCACGGGCATCCAGCAGCTCGCCCCCACCACCAACGGCAACAACTACTCCTCAGCCCTAAAGTGGATCATCCAGTACCGCGTCAGCGGCTCGGTCACCGGCCTCAAGGAGCTCATCGCCTTCGGTTCCCCGAACTCCGCCACCGGCGATGACACCAACACGAGCGGCATCATCGGTCAGCGCCCCTCGGCTGGCATTGCTGGCGAGGTCACGACCGCGTACGTCAACCGCGTCCTGTACATCAACGGCGGCGCTTCGACCGGCGTGTACAACCAGGGTAACCCGGGTGGCGCTCCCTATCGCCAGAACCTCTCCACGTCCCTGGCCGAGGCAACCTGGGCCGCTGCCCCCACCGGCTCCTCCGGCGCAATCCGCATCGACATCGCCCCGGTCGACGTCTCCTCCAACTGGGGCCTGGTCAAGCCCGGCACCGCCAACGCCAACCGCCGGCCGACCCAGGCCGGTTACGGCAACAACGCCCGCCTCTCCGTCGCCCGCGACGGCTCCACGACCGGCTTTGCCGGCCTGGCCAACTCCCTGCCCTCCATCGGCACCCGGAACCTGTACAACGGCAACCCCGCCCAGGCCAACGCCAACACCATCTTCGACAACCCCCTCTCCTACGCCGTGATCGCCCCGGTCGTGAACCCCGGCACCGGCATCCAGCAGATCAAGATCTCCGAGCTCCAGCACCTCTTCGCGACCGGCCGCACGATCACCGGCGAGAACCTCCACGCCGTGACCCGCGATGTCGGCTCCGGCACCCGCAACGCCTTCATGAACTCCATCGGCGTCGACCCCTCCTTCGGCGTCGGTGACAACATCGGCGGCCTCTCCACGCTGACCGTCAACAACAACATCGGTGCTCAGTTCACTTCCGCCAACAAGAACACCAGCGGCGGCATGGAGGGCACGATGCGTAACGACCGCCTCGGCGTCGGCTACATCGGCGCCGAGCGCGGTGTCTCCGGCTCTGGCAGCCAGAACTGGCTGAACAACAACGCTTTGGAGATCCCCTCGGTCCAGAACGACATCTACGGCAACACCACTACCTACAACCGCCCCACGATCGACAACATCCTCCTGAACACCGGTAACGGCTGGGTCATCGGCGGCGCCGCCGTCCTGGCCACCATCGGCGACCCCAAGGCCGAGCCGGCCAACCTCGGCGGCCAGGGCCTCTCCACCCCCCGCATGACCAACACCGCCGCGGCGGCCTTCCTCAACCACACCACCCGGTCCATCAACGCTTTCGTCAGCGTCCCCGGCGATGCCAGCAACATCGGCATGCCCGGCGAGTACGCCGCGACGCAGTTCACCCTGCGTTCGGCTCTGCTCAACGTCCCCTCCGAGGCCGATGCGACCATCCACATCCCCAACGGCTCCTACTCCCAGGCCGTCAACGACTACACCCGCGCGAACAGCATTTACGCGATCAACGCCTCCCGCTACGCCAACCCGAACTTCAACACCGCGGGCCGCGCCCCGACCCGCACCACCCTGACCGCCCCGGCCGCGTACTCAGACGGCGTCGCTGGCGCTACCAACTACATCGACCAGAACGGCAACCCGGTCAACTACGGCAACGTGCTCTCCCTCCGCAACAAGATCACCGGTGACTTCAACGGCGACGGCCTCCGCAACATCGATGACACCCTCGAGCTCCTCAAGGCCTATCGCAGCCGCAACGGCGGCCCGGCTTGGGTTGCCCCCACCGGCACCGGCGCTATCGCTGGCGCTTCCGGCGGCGAGGCTGTGATCGAGATCCTCGGTGACTTCGACGGCAACGGTTCGCTCAACGTCGCTGACGTCCGCTACTTCGCCGACGGGCTGGCCATCGCCACCACCGGCCCGAAGGCCGGCAAGGTCGACCGCAAGGCCGGCTTCGAGGCCGTCGACAACGCCTGGACCACCCTCACCGGCAGCAACAACTTCTTCGGCACCACGCTCGCCCACGGCACTTACGCCGCTGGCGCCAGCCGCGGTGACGTCGCCGGCCCCTCCGGCAAGCAGGCCCGTGGCTGGGCCCCGGTTGGCGCCGACGGCGTCATCGACGCCAACGACATCAACTACGTCTTCAAGCAGTTCCGCCAGAACCCCGCCGCCGTCAACGACAGCGTCGACTGGACCAGCCTCGAGCAGGCCTCCACGTTCGACCTCTCGGCCGACATCAACGGTGACCTCAAGGTCGACATCAACGACATCAACGAGCTCCTGGCCATCCTGGGCACCACCCAGGGCGACGTGAACCTCGACGGCGTCGTCGATTCGGCCGACCTGCTCATCATCACCACCAACCAGAACACCTCCGGTGGCTGGGCCCAGGGCGACATCAACGGTGACGGCCTCATCAACCAGGCCGACATCGACCTCTACACCCAGCTGACCACCCCGCCGTGCCTCGCCGACCGCAACGGCGACTTCACCGTCGATGGCACCGACTTCGTCCTCTTCATCAACTCCTTCGCCATCGGTGATGTCTCCATCGACGCCACCGCCGACATCAACACCGACGGCACGATCGACGGCAGCGACTTCGTCGCCTTCATCAACGCCTTCGCCCTCGGCTGCTAATCCAGCCGCTGGGCCGATCCGGGCAGCAACCGGATTCGGCCTTCAGCGAAAACCCTTCCCAAGAGGGATGCCAGATTCCCCGTGAGGGGAGTGAGATTGAAGCCCCGGGCCGAGCCGCCCGGGGCTTTCTTATTTTTGTCTCGACAACCCTTCAGACCAGCGTCGCTTCGCCAGTCGAGACCCCCGCCCCACCCCCACCCGGTTGGCCGTCGAACCCGTGACCCATGGAACTACTTCCCTCCCCTACCCTCCAGTTCCATCGCCGCGGCTGGCGCACCGCCTCGCGGCGGCCGGGGCCGATGGCCGGAGCACGTTTCGTTGACCAACCCCGTATTCAACCGCCGAAACAAAGACGCCGTCATGGGCCTTGGCGAGCACCTCGAGGAGCTCCGCAGCCGCATCATCTGGGCGATCGTCGGCCTGATCCCGATCCTCATCGTCGCCCTGATCTATGCCGACAGCATGATGAAAATCCTGCTCGGCCCCCTCTTTGCCACCCTCGACGCCCTCGGCCAACCGATGCAGGTGCAAAACACCGGGGTCTTGGAGGGCTTTTCCAGCTACATGAAGTTTTCCCTGGTCGCTACGGTCATCGTCGGCGTCCCGTGGATTCTCTACCAGGCCTGGAAGTTCATCGCCCCGGGCCTCTACGAGCACGAGCGTCGCTTCGTCTACGTCTTGGCTCCGCTCTCCGTCGTCATGATGGTGCTCGGGATGCTGACGCTCTACTTCGTCATGCTCCCGCTCGCGCTGAACTACCTCGTCAACTTCGGCATCACCCTCATCCCCCAAAGCGTCGCCACCGCCCCGCTGCCGCCCGACGTCCTGCTTCCCAAACCTCTTCCCATCCTCACCGCCGATCCGCCTTCCCCCGAAATCGGCCAGATGTGGATCAACACCGGCCTGCACTCAATGCGCGTCGCCCTGCCAACCGCGGACGGCGCCGGCATCGAGGTTCGGGGAATGCCCCTGACCGGCGCTTCACTGGTCTCTCAGCAATACCGGGTCAAAGAGTACTTTGACCTCCTCTACTCCTTCGCCATCGCCTTTGCACTTGCCTACCAGCTCCCCGTCGTCGTCCTCCTCCTCGGCTGGGCCGGCATCGTCACCCGCCAGTTCCTCCGCAAGTACTGGCGGCACGCCGCGGCCGCCTGCACCATCATCGCCGCCATCGTCTCACCAACCCCCGACCCGGTGAGCTTCCTGGCCATGCTCATCCCCCTCTACGGCCTCTACGAACTGGGCATCGTCCTCCTCTGGCTCCTGCCCGCCTCCCGCGTCGCCGGCAAGCGCAAGGGCGAGGGCCTGATCAGCATGGACCCCGCCGCGGCCGAGGGCTAATCAAACCCCGGACACGCGACGTAGCCCGGTGCACACGCCCCACCGCTTCAGCGACCCGGCCCAGGCGAGGCCGCGGGCACACTCGCCGGCGCGCGGTTAGCCCACTTTGTCCAGACAGCCCGGTCTCGGAGCATCAACCCATAGATACCGCCAACCACGGAGCGGGCCCGGAATCCCTCACACCGGGCGGTCTTGGCGTTGTACCAATCGGTAAGCGGAACCCGGTCGGCCGTTGCCCCAGAAAAGTCGTACATCGTGTCGATCAGACGGGCCATCATCCCATCGTCCTGGCCCCGGGCCAGAGCCGCAATCCACGCCGAGGCGTCGAGCTTGGTGTACTCGGCGCGGCTGTCCAGCGGCAGGCCGTAGGGAAGCATCTTGGTGTTGTAGAACGTCAGCTCGCGGGCCGCGACCTCCAGGGCAAAAACCGGCCGGGGCAGAAGGCGATCCCATAGCAAGTTGTACTTCTGACTCCAAGTCCCGGGCCGATCAAACGCCAGCCGGTAGTGCGTGCCGTCATCGGCCATCCGAGCCCAACGAGTCGCATAGTCCGCCGCGAGGTCGCGATAGCGATTCGCATCGGCCTCGAGCCCGGCACGTGCGCACAAATGCGAATAGGCATTCAGCCCGACGATCGCCTTGATCGAAAGGTTGGTGTTGTGGGCTAGGTGCCCCGCGAAGTCGTCCGTACAAAGCTGATTCTCAGGGTCCAGGCCGTGCGCTTCAAGGTACTTTGCCCACGCCGTGACCGTGGGCCACCAACGCCGCGCAAAGTCAGCACTCTGGTCAATCTCGCCGATCAGCCCAAGCATGATGAGCATGTTGCCGCACTCTTCCACCGGCATCTGATCGGTTTCCGTGCGCTCGCCGCCCCCATACACCTGGCCATTGGCCTTCGGGTAAACGCCAAGGTCATGCGGGGCAAACGGGAACTTCCACCGGGGCGACGCCGCGTACGCCATGATCGGTTCGACCTGCGCCTTCAGCAGCGTTGGGCTCAGCAACAGAAAGAACGGGGCCGTCGGGAAAATCACGTCCACCGTTGCAATACAGCCGTTACTGAAGTTCTCCTTGGGGAACATCAGCGGTGTTCCATCGAAATCAGCCGCGAGTTTGCACGCCGCGATCGTCTGGCGGAACGCCAGCGCCGCCAGGCGGGCATATTTCTCCCCCCCGGCTCGCCGAAGATCCGCCATCAACTCCTCATCGAACGCGCGGCAGCGCGCCAAGATGGCCTCCCGATCCCGCACCGCCAGCCGCAGAACATCGGCGTACTCGGCGCCCGCTCGACGCCAGTACGGTCGAAGCGGCCGTTCGAAATACTCAATCGAGCGCACATCGTCGTACCCGAGGTAAAGCGTCCATTCGGCGGGGGCCGCCGTCGGCCCGACGGTGCCAAGGTCAACCGCCGCGCCCAGCACCGGATAGTCATCCCGGGCGGCCCGTGGTTGTCGGAGATCATCCGCCGGCAAGATCGCCCCAGCGTTCAGGAAATGCCCGCGAGATGCCTCGTGCCCCGCCGCGACACAATCACTCGACGCCGTCGCATCGCAGGCCAGATAGAACGAGCCCCAGTCAATACGAACATCA
>JAOTRH010215243.1:0-10734 GCA_034768845.1 Heliamphora exappendiculata | reverse complement strand
GAGGTTTTTATTATAAAAGGAGGTTTAGGCACCATGGGTTCGTCACTAGCTTTATTTAAACTTTGGGTTGAACGCTTAACGAGCATCCTAGTACTTAATGTGGGATCGGTTGGTCCGTATAAGGGAGGCTGCTAAATTTGGGTGACCCCTCCGCCCCCCCCCACGCCGTTGCCATTGAGTAAAACGGTTGAGGCATGTAACCAAGACGAGCGTGTACCTTTCACAACGAGGCTAGGATAGGTTAAGTGAGCAAAGCCATTAAGTTTACTGTAATTTCCGGTGTGGAATTCATGATACTGTTCGAGAAGTACTTAGGGATTGGGCATCTGCATTGCATTCATTTGCATCACACGCTCATTCTTTTGTTCTTAAATATGTTCGTCCTATTTAAAATGATAACTAGCTTGTAACTTCACATTGGGTGCTATACGATATGTATTGTGGAATATCTTGTTGCGAGTTTGTTAGACGGTTTAGAAAATTTTCTTCTAGGCTCCGGTTCATGGCATTTATGCCACAGGTGACGAAGAGGGACCCTTTGAGGAAGGTGGGTTCATTGAAGAGGAAGAATTTGCAGAAGAGGGAGAGCGGCAGGAGCAGGTCGACGCCAATGACGCAGTTTGAAGACGTAAGACGTCTCTTTTTGATCTTCTGTTCAAGTTTTCCACAGACATGATGTAACTCTTGTTAAGTTTTCTAGATGACTGTACTTATTAAGTATTTTGAACAATCTCTGAACCGTTAGTTATCTTATGTATTTATGAACATTCGGCTAGAATATGTTCCTTATTTATAGTTACATATGTTCTGACAAGCCCGGGGAACGGGGTGTCACACCTAGGGTTAGGGTGCCTAATTTTTTAGGGCTTGAAAGAACCGAAGGGTCGTCACTTACCTAGAAAACTAGGGCTTGAAAAAACCGAAGGGTCGTCACTTACATACGAACCTAAGGTTAGGGTGCCTAGATTTCTAAGGATTAAAAGAACTGACGGGTCATTACTTACACACGAACTTAGGGTTAGGGTGCTTAGTTTTCTAGGGCTTGAAAGAACTGAAGGTTCGTCACTTACACACGAACCTAGGGTTTTGCTTTCAAATATTTTTCTGTACTTTGCTTGCTCGATCTATTTTTTATATATTCTCTGTTGGTCTTCTTCTCCTCAGGCTGGTCACTACGTCAGAGGCTTTAGAGGTTTTGCCTCTGGAGAGATGTTGGAGTGGTACGATGCCCTCTTTGCTCTCAGCCAGGCTTATATTGATGCCTCCAATTTTGCTCGGTTCATACCCTTGTTGGGTAGAATGAGCAACGGCTGGGTATGGTTGACGGCTCTGGCAGAGCGGTGGTGGGATACCACCAACACCTTTCACTTTACCACTTTCGAGGCCACCTTGATGCCTCTCGACTTCGCTCTTATTACTGGCATTCAGGTTGGAGGAGCCCCCATCCCGTTTGATCCATCCATAGCCCAGTCGACCGACGCACTACTGTACTTCCTTAGGGCCATTCCGGCACATATGGACAGAGACCGCCTCAGATATACGTGGTTCTTTGATCGTTTTAGACATTTTCACTGCACCGAGCCCCGCAACTACGAGTGGGTCACCTGAGGCTTCTTGATGTGCATGTTCGATACCTCATTGTTTTTGAACAAGGAGAACACCATTCATTTACATTACTTGGGTGGCCTGGCTCGTCTTAACTGGGTTGCATCTTTCGATTGGGGAGGAGCTGCTCTCGCCACTCTCTACAGCTTTATGCAGACCTTGACCCTGTTCTCTCAGGAGCTCAACATCGGGGGATAGTAGAGGGTCTAGGAGGTATGGCTTAGTTTCTGCAGTTCTTCATTCATTTATGTTATATGTTATTATTTGCTTGCTGACATCTTCCTCTTTGCAATTATGGACCTATGAGTTCTTCGGGCATCATGTCCCGACGAACTCTTCTATAGACTCTTTAGTCATTCCTCGAGCAGCCCGGTGGTCCCAGGGGCTGAAGGGGGAGAAGGCTGGGGGGAACGACATCGACCAATTACGGGTGTCATTGGACCGGCTCTGTTGTGGTTCCCACTTTTTTTCTTTCATCCTGTTAGCAAGTGATACAGGTTTATGGTCTATCTAGGATGGACGCCTCTCTTCTAACATAGGATGACTATCTTAACATACCCTAAATCATTGACAGATTTTGGCTTACCGGTGACCTTAGTGACCTTGACTTTCAGTTTTGGCGACGTTATGTTCTTTGCTTCTGTCTTTTTGCCCAATATCTTCTTGTTCCCTCTGACGGGCGAGTTAGTTGTGCACTAGTTGACATTGCTGGTCAGATTTGGATGGGAAAGGGCTTTATACCACTTGTCCTATCTGAGACGCTATTGGGCCTCGATGCTGTTCATCGCGGTGAGACCACTACTTTTGCTGGTAGCTCCTTACTTCTTCAGGTAAGCCCAAAACCTTTCTTTCATAAGACTTTTGTCATATTGCAAAGCTTTTTCCTCACTATTCTCACTTTTGCTGTAGATCTGGCTAATGGAGAAGGTAAATCTTGTACAGAAACCCCTACTGATAGACATAGTGCCGCAGCTTTCCTTTACCGCCCCTACTATCAGATATGCACCACTGGGGCAGCCTAGCGATAGTACCTCTCATCCCTGAATGGCTTAGATATCACTTGGCAGTGTCCCTGGTGGTGGATCCCTGCCATAACTCTAATTACCATGGACCACCTTGGTGTCCTATTGATTGGTCTGCGTCAGACTACTTTCTATTACCCCCATCAGATCATGCGGTAGTTTGGTCGCAGTCAGATCATCTTTCCCAATATGCAAGGCCATTTATTCTCTTCTGTGCTGCGGGCTCCATTTTTAACATTATATCAGGATGGTTGCCCATCTCGTTCACGGATGGAGATGCGGGAATTGCAATGTCCCGAGCTTTCCATTGAGTATAAAACATGACTGATGCAGGATCGAGATAAGAAAGATAGAGAAGAGGGGATACATGCAACAAAAAGGAGAAAGACTTGAGAACTTCTGCTTAGGAGAAAGACTTGAGAACTTCTGCTTTGTTTTGAAAAATTTCACAACTTTCTTTTTCATTTTGTCTGTAGAATTTGGGACTTGCGTGCCCTTCCTTTTATTTTCAAAACTTTGTAACTCCAATTAAAGTAATGAAAACTATCGCTTTTATGTTTAAGATGGTTTAAATTTATCCAAAGTTTTTTTTAATTAAATAACTTTATTTTCAAAATTTAGAAATTAATTTGCATTAGTTTTGCTTAGATTCAAAGATGGTTATAATAAAGAATGTGGTCAGACTTCTTTAAAAGAAGCTCCCTACGTATCCCAAAAAGATGGAATCAAGCCATAACGTAGTTCGGGCTCAGTTTGTTCTCAGGTATTGATACTCTCCTTTTGTGATGCCCTAACTTTTGCCAAGGTCGCCCTTTCGGGTTTTCAGCCTTGCAGGCTGCTCTAACTTTTACCTGAGTTGCCTTTTTGGTTTTCAACTCAGTGATTATTTATTTTATCTTTATTTTTACCTCAAGGATAGTACTTTTTGAGTTGATCAAGGTTAACTGGAGTGGAGAACACATTGCCATCCAAATCCATAATAATGACTGCACCACCGGTCATGATGATTTTGATGAGAAAAGGTCCAGACTAGTTTGGCTTGAACTTGCCTCTTGGGTCAAAAATAGGAGCTCTGATTTTCTTAAGAACCAAATCCCCCTTTCTGAGATCCCGGGTCTTGACCTTCTTAATGAATGCTCGGGCTATCCTCCTTTGGTATCCTTATACATAAAACAGAGCCTAGAGTCTTCTTTCATCAAACAAGAGCAACTCTTCCATTCGGTTTCTCTGCCATTCTGCTTCCGAAACACTAGCCTCGGCCACTACTCTTAGTGAAGGGAATTCTTCCTCGATGGGAAGCACGGCTTCCATCTCGTATACTAAAGAGTATGGCGTAGTTCCAGTTGAAATTCTGATCGACGTTCGGTATCCCCAAAGTGCAAATGGTAGATGCTCTGGTCAATCCTTATGTGAGTTGATTGTCTTTTACAGAATTTTCTTGATATTCTTGTTTGCTGCCTCAACTACTCCATTGGTCTGCGGCCGATATGGTGAGGACTTGTGGGCCACTATCTAGTATTCTTCGAAAAGATCCAAGACCTCTCCTTGAAAATGCGAGCCATTATCTGAGATGACCTCATGGGGGACCCCGTACCGACAAATGATGTTTTGATTGATGAACTTAGCAACATGAGAGGCTTTCAATACCAAGTAGGAGGCTGCTTCCACCCACTTGATAAAGTAGTCAATGGCCACTAAGATGAACTCGTGTCTGTTTGACGCCTTCGGTGTTACCTTACCGATCACATCAATGCCCCATACTGGGAAAGGTCATGCTGACGTCAGGTTAGATAACTGAGATGGGGGAACGTGCATGAGATTTGCGTGAATCTGACATTTGTGGCACCTCCGCATGAACTGTATGTAGTCTATCTCCATTGTTATCCAAAAGTACCCTTGTCGTAGGATCTTTTTGGCTAATATATTTTCGCTCATGTGTGGCCCATAAACTCCCGCATGGATTTCTTTTATCAGTTCTTGACCTTCTTCATTGTTGACGCACAGTTTATTGACGCCAGAATGCCCTCATTTGTATAGTCTTCCACTGCAAATGAAGAACTCTGCAAATAATAATCATATTGCCCTTTTATCCCTTTTGCTTGCAAACTTGGGATATTCTCTTTTTTCCACAAAGTTCTAAATGTCAAAGTACCATGGAAGGTTGTCAGTGCTTTCCTCAATTGGGGTCGTCGTCTCATATGCTAATTTTCTCTTCTGTTTAATTATCAAAGGCCTCATTCTGACTCCAGATGGTATGTCAATCATGGATGCTAGGGTGGCCAGTGCGTCGGCGAACTTGTTCTGCAGTCTTGGCACATGGGTAAAGATCACTGATTCGAAACACGGTATAAGTTTCTCTAGCTCTTGATGATAGAGAATCAAGGTTAGGTCCCTGACCTTCTATTCTCCTCTCGCTCGCAAAACCACCAGTGCTGAATCTCCAATGACTTCCAACCTCCTTGCCCCTAATTCTAAGGCTGTCTCCAATCCAACTAAACATGCTTCATACTCAGCCTGATTGTTGGTAACTTCAAAATTGAGCTTTAGAGACAAAGGAACATGGGATTGTCAGGAGTGACAAGAAAGACTCCTATTCCATAGCCATATTGATTAGATGCGCCATCAAAATATAGAGTCCACTTGTCATCCCCGACTTTCATCAGTTGTTCATCAGGAAACTGGAACTCTGTGTCTTCACCTCCTTCAACTGGTTGATCGGCCAGGAATTCTACTACTGCTCTACCCTTGACTGACTTTCGGGTGACATATTGAAGATCAAATTCAGATAATAACAGTAACCATCTAGCCAAGATTCCTGTTAGTGTCGGCTTTTCAAATAGGTACTTCAACGGGTCCATCCGAGAGATGATATTCACTGTGAAAGATAGCATGTAATGCCTCAATTTTTGGGAAGCCCAAATCAAGGCCCAACATGTCTTCTCCAGTGGTGTGTATTATATATCTAATCCTGTCATCTTCTTACTTAAGTAGTAGATAGCCTTTTTGATTCCAGATTCACCCTCTTGCGCCAGCATACAACCCATAGCCGAGTCAGTCACTAATAGATAGAGAATCAGTGGCCAATCAATTTCGGGAGGAGCTAGAACATGTGGATTTAACAGATACTGTCGTACGACATCAAAAGCGTCTTGGCATTTCTGATCTCATTTAAACTCGACCCCTTTTCTTTAGCAGACGAAAGAGCAGCTCACAGGTAGTTATCAGTTTTGCGATGAATCGACTGATAAACTGTATTTTACCCAGAAAGCCCATGACTTCTTGCTCGGTCTTCGGAGAAGGCATTTCCAAAATTGCTTTAATCTTTGAAGGATTAATCTTAATGCCTCATTGCGTGATCATAAACCCGAGCGTCTTTCCTGCAGTAACTCCAAAGGCACATTTCTATGGATTAAGCTGCATCTTGTATTTTCGAATCCTTTTAAGGAATTTTCACAGTGCTGTGATGTGGCCATCCCGATCCTTGGACTTGACTATCATATCATCCACGTACACTTCGACCTCCTTATGTATTATATCGTGCAATAAAGTAGTGGAAGCCCTCTGATAGGTTGCCCCTGCATTCTTCAAACCAAACGGCATTACACAATAATAATAGGTGCCCCATGGTGTAGTGAAGGTCATCTTTTTTCTATCCTTGGGATCCATGAGAATCTGGTTGTACTCGGAGAAGCCATCCATGAAAGACAGCACGCATGAAAGACAGCAAGGCGTGCCCCGCTGTACTGTCTACTAAGACGTCAATGTGTGGTAGTGGAAAATAGTCTTTCGGGCTAGCCTTGTTGAGGTCCCAAAAATCCACACAGACTTGGATATGTCCGTCCTTCTTTAAAATCGGAACGATGTTTGCCAGGTACCCATTTCAGATACTCAGTTACCATGAGGAATCTTGCATTGATCTATTTGGCAACTTCTTTGACCTTCAGAGCCCATTCTGGCCGTATCTGTCTTAATTTTTGTTTGACCGGTTTGGCATCAGGGTATAAAGGGATATAGTGCTGGACAATGTCGGAATCAATTCCGAGCATATTCTCTTAAGACCATGCGAATACATCCTTGAATTCTTTTAATAAAGTTATTAATTATTTTTGTTCAACTAAAGATAAAGAAGAACTAATTTAAACATTTTGCGGGTTATTTTCATTACCCAAATTTATTGATAAAGTTTTTTTAATAATAGGTTGGGCACGCATTTCTTCTTCTCTATTTATTAAAAGTTTTATTTCTTCGGGAATATTCTTGTCGAACTCAAAATTGTCGAAAAGAATATGAAATAAATCAAACAAAGCAGAGTAATCGAAAATTTTGTTCATTTCATTAAAAAAAGAGGAAATTACAAACTCGAAAGCATAAACAGGGTGAGGTGCATAAACAGACGTGCCCTCAACCATAGATTCTAACTCGAACTTGGACTCAGAACATACAATATGTACATTAGGAGACTCGATGGCCCAATTCTTCACTTTCTTTGCAATTGCATCAACAATGAGCTTGGTGCAGTTGGCTGGTGTGCTGAAGCCCGTCATGAAGCAGTCTGAGTTGGTTACTTGCAATTGTGCTATCTTTTCATTGGACAATATTCCCATGTCGATTCCATCGAGCTTGTCGACCCAATCTTCCGCTTGAATGTTATCCTCTTCCTCTTTCCCTTTCACTTCCTCCTCTATATCAGACAACTGATGACCGAAAAAGATCTCCAACCCTGGCAACTTTTGATTGGTTTCTTCGTTGATCCATGGTTTTGAAAAGCCGTAGTACAGAAAATCTTCCCCCTCTTTAACAAAGTACCGATTGAGAGTTCTTGAATAATTGACCTTCTGTCCTTTCTTAGGCCCTTCCAAATCTTCCTCCGTCGATTTATATCCAAGACCGAAATGGTGAGAAGCTTGCAATACCTGAACAAGTTCGGGGATTCCTTGCTGTTTACGCCCTAGTCCCATGCCGAAAAAGTAGGACATTTGCCTCACCATCGTGATTGCCCTTAGGTTGATGTACCTTTCCTCCTCATTCATTAGCATCTGGACAGCCTGTGCTTTATCAAATCAAAAACCACTGAGCAATACATTATCTTCACTATGCTGAACTTCCAACAGAGTTGAGCCCTCTCTTCCTCTTGGGGGATGAATATTGTCTTTTTCGTGAATAGTTAGAACTGCCCCATTTCTTATCAGCTTCAATTTCTGATGGAGAGTCGATGGTACAGCCTGAACACTTGGGTCATGCAACTAGGGTCTACCTAGCAACAAGTTGAAAGACGCTGGTACATCTAGTACATAGAACTTGATCGAGATTTCTAAGGGCCCTACTGGTATTGCAAATGATACGAGTCCCAGTACATCCCTCCTTGTATTGTCATAGGCTTGGACTCCTTGATTGCTCAGTGTGAAGTGCTCCGTCTTTAGTCCTAACCAGAGTGCTGTTCTGAGTGGACATATATTTAATGCCGACCCGTTATCAACAAGAGTCACAGGGACCCATTTGTCCAGGCATTTAACCGTAATGTGTAGCGGCTTGTTATGATTCTTTCCCTCTGCTGGTAGATCTTTATCCAAAAAAAAATGACTTTCGGCTCGACCGCCAGCAGAATAAGTCCAATCAGTTGCTCTGGGGTGGCATTTATCGAAATGCTGGTGTTATTTAGAACCTTTAGCACAGCTTGTCTATGTTTATACGAGGCCATCAGTAGCCCACAAATGCTGATATTGGTATGCGTCTTCTTTAACTGCTTCAACGCTGCATCCTCCTCTTCTTCTTTTTCTTTCTCATTCCCTTTTTGGCTTGGTTTCCCTTTCTCCAGCTAGGCTGGCTTGAAATACCACCCACTTCTAGTAAGATGTTCTATTCCCTCCTTGAGATCTCACAATCCCGGTATTGTACTCTCAGCCTGTCTTACTTCGTTTATGCATGGAGGGCTTTCAAATGCCCACAAATCATTTAACTCACAAACCCTTGCTCTCCCTCTTCTTTCTTCATCATCCTCAATAACCCATGTATTATCAACTTCCTCCCATATGTCTTCTCCGATAAAATCCACCTACTGTTCTCGAGCAGCCCAGAAATTGGTCCACTCTGCTCCGTCTGATTTTAGCACGACTCTTACCAGCTAATAGGATTGCATCTCGTCGACATATATCTCATCCTCAAAAAGTTGGGAAAAAAGTGATGCCATCAAGCACATGGCCAAACCCATAAGGTCAGGTCAGGTCAGGTAATCCAAAGGCATATCATCTTCCTCGTTATGCTCTTCTTCCTCCTATTGGATAGCTGGGAATGCTGTCTGATACCATCCCCAGGCACCATCATCCTATTATTCCATCCTATCCCGACCATTTCTAACCATAATTAACGAGCATGCTGTCTAATCCTCAATCGTTGAAACATGAGGACGCGGCAGGCATGCTGAACAGATATATCGGCTCAGAACTTCTGATTGCCCCAGAGTTAGGCAATTCACCCCCGACTGCTTAGCATGGTTTGGTAGGGGATTAGTTGTGACGTTTAGTTTTAAAGCGGCGGAGGGCGGAGGGATTACTTTATTATCGATGAGGTTCTGGATCTCATGGCGCAGTCTTAGACACTTATCAGTTAAATGCCCGTGGCCTTGGTGGAAGGCGTAGTATTGGGAAGCATTAAACCTTAGCGATAGGAGATCAGGTACAGGCATGGGATCCAGTGGCTTGATGAGCCCTTTTTCGACGAGTCAACTCAGGGCGATGGATAAAGAAATGTTGAGGAGAGTGAACACCCTCCTTGGCCTTTGTTGCTGTTGACCATTGTCTAACTGTTGGGTATTGTTGGATTATTGGGCAAAAGAGGACGAATTCAGCAGGTTTATTTCGTTCGGGCGAGACACGAGATTGGTAGTAGATTAGTTTTGGTTGGTTGTAGGGAATGTCCTCCTTGGTTTCTGGCTAGGTTTGGCTTTCTCGATATCCCCAGACAGAATGGCGTCTTTAATTTGTACTCCAGCGTCAAATAACTGTTCAAAGGTAGAAAGCGACTGAGTAATAAGATACCGTTTCAGTGGAGACTACAGATTCTTAACCACGATCCTCACTTGTTCCTTCTCAGTGGATCGGTTTGTCATCTTAGCAGCTTTACCCCTCCACTGAGTCAAGAAATCAATGAAAGACTCCCGGCTCTCCTGTTGAGTGGTTTCGAGCTCTCTGGTGGTGACGTCCAGTTGGACATTATAGCTGTACTAATTGACAAAAGCCATGGCTATGTCCTCCCAAGTCCTAGTTTTGGCCACCTCCAAAGAAAGAAACCACCTTTGTGCAGCCCCAAAGAGTGATCGATGGAAAAGTTGGGCTTTTAGCTGATCATCAATTTCCATGGGGGAGAGAGTTCTAACATACATCCTCAGATGAATTCGGGGGTCACCAATACTATGAAATTTCTCTATTTCTGGCATTTTGAATTTTTTAAGAAATTTTGCATCTGGGAATAGGCACAAACCACCTACATCCAACATATACTCTTCTACTCCTTTAGCCTTTTTCAGCACCTTCTCCATTCGGTTGATCTTTTCTGCCAGTGCGGACTCCCTAGACTGGGTAGTGTTTTCTTCTTCTACCACCATTGGGCAGGAAACCTGAGGTGGCACAGCAACTTGCGGTACCTCCAGTCCTTGGTTATCGTCCCAGAAGTTTTTGCCATTCTCATTTGTGTCATCCGACTGTCCATTCACAATAGGCATACGGGCCTAAATTGCCCGGATCTGTGCCTGACATGTCAGGGTTATGAGAATCTTTATGAGCAATGTATGTATATTATTTCTTTAATATTATGCGTGGATGTCCGATATTCTGTATAGTTTTTAATCTGGTGTGTAAAGTATGACTTGCACACAGAAGATCAGATTTTAGGTTCTTCCAGAATATAAGTTTTATGTTCACAATTTAGATGAAAGTAGGCATACCATTGGTACGACTACGGAATAGAGTTTTAGTAAGCCTGTCTTGGTTACGGGGAACAAATAATAGCGTCGTCTATTGTTCCGACTCTCAGTGCCAGTACACTTTGTGTGTATTGAACGGGACATTTGGGATAATTAATTTTGTACTGACTATATAAATTAATTCACACC